>JBCNJP010006879.1:0-36935 GCA_039602395.1 Deinandra increscens subsp. villosa | reverse complement strand
ATGTGTTAAGTAAAAAGTATGGTAAACGTATTACCAACACTCTTATAACCCTCATAACTCTTTTCACTAGTACTCAGTTATTATTTTATTACTATTATTATTACTATGAAAAAAAATCCCTTAAATGGTTTGTTCTACCAATTATGATGTAAATCATATATATATATATATATATATATATAGGGTGAGGTTCATTGTAGACACTTTCGCATGTGAAATAGCTCTTTTTCACATGTGAAAGTTTCTAATTAATGAGAAAAAAGAAAAAAAGAAAAAAGAAAATTAATCACAACCATTAGATCAAGAGATCTAATGGTGAAAAAGGGTGTCTACCTGTCTACACTTATGGGGGTGTCTACAATGAACTTTTCACTATATATATATATATATATATATATATATATATATATATTTTGCTTCATAAACCAATGGAAATTGATGGAATCTTTTGATTAATTGAAAAACCATTTAATTTATAGGTTTGTGTTATAGAAACTTTCTAGTAACCGAAGACCAATTTATCCTTTAGATGTAACCAATTACAAATCAATTTGAATTGATTGATCAAATCCAGTCATACATCGAATACTAAATACATAACACAATCAAACCCTAAAATAGGTTTATCTTTGTTGTGTTTATATGATTTTAAACAAGAAAAAACAAACCTGGATGTTCACGATCAACAAATTTTGAAGTCAAATTCCTTTCAGATTTATCACCGCTCGTCCTCTTCACATAATTATTTGATCTTTGTTGGGAATTTCGAGCATTGTTGAGCGATTTCCTGATAGAATCTGAAGTCGTGTATGTTCACTTTCAGATCAAATAATTGGAGTAGCTATCAATGATTTGACCTGATAAAATCAGATCGATTTTCTAGATTTTTGTATGGATTTTGTATGATGTCCTCCTTCCCAGAGAGAAAGGATACGTATGTATTCGTATGATGTACGCTTAGAAAACCAGATCCTGCGTATTATGATAATTGATCCTTATCATAATTCCAATTTTGAACCCATTTTCATATTTGGTTCTTCTAGTATTAATAATGACAATTTATGACCAATATTAAATTCTGATGAATTCAATGAAACGATTTGTTCAAAATAACCCGTTAGTCTCGTTGACATTAAAACCAGTGTGCAGTCTTGTTTGAATGTCACACGCAATCTCAAATTAAACTAACATATCCAACAATACTTTTTGTTAAAAATGAAGTTGGTTTAATGTTTTACGAAGGAATGGAAGAGCGATCAATTATATATAATGTTAATGGCACTTTGGGCGGTCATTCACCACCCAAAACCTACGATGTTATCCGTAGTAAGTGTGATGCGCTGAAAATAACATCCTCATAGCGTCCCCACACCACCCCCGAGCGTTATGAGGGAAAAATTATGTCCACAGCGTGACGGTGATGACGCCCCTTCTCACCTTATTCGTTAATTTTCTTTGGTCCATAATTTTTGAAGGATTTAAAAAACATAATAATAATAATAATAATAATAATAATAATAATAATAATAATAATAATAATAATAATAATAATAAAATTTCTCAACCCGTGCGTTGTAACGTAAACACACAAAACCGTTGTAACGCTGCATAAAGAAAATGGAAATAAGAAAAGTTGCGTACCAACCAAAACGCTTAAACTATTTGGTATTCGCGCTACGACATAAAAGTTATGTTACACGACTCTATCTATTCCACCACCAACTCCTGTGACAGATTTGTTGAGATTGAAAACAAAAACAATATATAAAAGAATTAGGTTACACTACAATATCTATTAGACAACCAACTCCTTTGCTAAACTCGTTGTGTTCGAATAAAAAAATAAAAAAAAATAATACTAATGAATAAAGAAAAATTAAAACGAAAAAACAAAAAAGATTATAAAATATATGTAATACTATATTCCAATTTAATAAGCAAATTAATATTTTATTTATTGTTGTTCACTATTTAATATTTTATTCACTTTCATGTATATTAATATTACATTTCAATTTATTTGTTCAAAACTTGTATTTTGTTTAGGTAATAATAATAATGATAATTATTATAAATATATTATTATATAATATCAATATTATGTGTCATAATTTAAGGTTGTTTAAAATAACCTGTTAGTCCCGTTGACATTTAAAAAGGGTCCGGCTATATCCACCCGACCTTTTACTAAAAACACCCAAAACGAACGATCGTTTTGGGTGAAACGACCCAGAAACGATCGTTTTACCTGAAACGACCCAAAGGAATATTAAAACCGTTATATAGCAATGATTAGGTGATCATTAGGGGAATGTTTGTCGGGTCGTTTTGTATAAAACGACCGTTTTAGAATTTTGATTATTTTTTAGGCCGAGAAGTTGTTGATGTTTATTTTTATTTTTTTTAAATAATTTTATTTATAACTTATTTTTGCAATATAAGTTTTTAAATTTGTATTTTATGTTTTTTATTTATATTTCTTAGTGTTCCAAAAATCCACATAAGTTTTTAAAAAAAAAAACATATTTATTGATAACATGAAGACAACGCAGATTCGTTACAAACGCAAGAGAATAATAGGAAAAACATTATGACTCCAACACTACAGAATACTTGAAATCTCATAACAGCTAATAAGACCAGTCTGAAGCTGAGTCGGAGTCACTGTCTGATGCCCAGCGGTTTCCAGATTCGACATCCACCTCCTTGGACCTACTATGTTCTTCCGCCCAGTACTCTCGAAGGACCTCCATGTCCTCTTTGTTTGCTTCATTCCAGGCATCTTCATCCTCCTCTTCAACTCCGACGAGGGGACGGGGGGGTCGAACAACAGTGGGTGGTGGATATGGACGACGATTAACAGGGGGGGCAGGAGGTCGAGGCTGCATAACAGGTGGTGGTGGTGGCTGTTCGACCGGTGGCACAAAACCAGGCGCCGGAAGCATTGCCGGAGGTGGAGTCCATGGTTCAAGGACATCTCTAGGAGGTGTGGACGACATAGCAAGATTGTGAAACTGGTGAAAAACTGAAAGAAAATTTGGATCTTCAGACATGTACAGGGTGGTTCAAGATCAAACAAATGACCCCTATTTATAGGGAAGAAAGTTATAAAATACAACCGTTGGGTATATAGCCGTTATAAAATACAGCCGTTGGGTATATAGCCGTTGTGTGTATATAAAAATTATTTTAAAATTATTTATTAAAAAAACTTAAAATACATATTTTTGTTGTAAATATTGAAGAACGTGTCACTGAGCACAACATGAGATGGTTTGTCTAATTATTCACTCAGAGAAGGGTCCCAATGCCACACATTTTTGAAACCTGGCCAAGAGAAGTTCTGAAGCTTTTTAACTCCCTGCAGCCAATATTTGAAGGATTTTGTGATTTCAAAGGATGCTATAAGAAACATAGAAGACCAACTACTAGAAGTTGCACCTTTGTTATATCACTTGAGGTCTAATTACAATGAGGTAATCGACATGCAACTCGAGAAAAATCTTCGGGCATGTAAGAATCCCATTTATGAATTTATTCTGTGATTTTCATCCATGGGTAATTTGATAGACCCCAAGAGTGAGTCTGCCCTAACACGAATAGGTCAACAAATTGGTTTCTTGGGCTTACAAATCTATGAAAGTGGACGTCTGTATTCAAGAACGTTTTTTAGAGATGTTGTAATCTGTTATGATGGAACTGTGAGAAATGTTTGTAGCAGGTCTAAAAAAGTTAAAAAAATGTAGCCGTTGGAGAAATCTATCCGTTGGCAAAATGTAGCCGTTGGGAAAAATATAGCCGTTGGAAGGAGTATACGATATATATATATATCAGTACTGGTACACATAATGTTTATATATCGTCAATGGCTAATCGTAGAAACAGGGCTTCTTCTTCTCGTTATCAGGAAACTGAAGACGATGATCCATACAATATCTCATACGATGACTTTCTACGTATTTTGGAAGAACCAGTTTCTGGTGATGAAATGAATCCCATTGACGTTGATCTCATTCCAGACAATAGCCGCCGTCAACGTGTTAACCCATACGGCGTATACCCGCAACCTCGTCCTCCGGTGAATCCACATCGTCCTCCGGTGAATCAACATCGTCCTATTGTGAATCCACGCCGTCCTCCTGTGAATCCACCTCGTCCTTCGGTTAACCCACCTCGTCCTCCGGTTAACCCACCTCGTCCTCCGGTTAACCCCGCCCCCGAACTCGACTGGGACTTTCCTTGGAATCATTAAAATTATCTTTACGTTTATAATGTAATTTCCTGTATTTGTATTCCGGTCGGTGATGTAATTTTCAGAATAATTGTTGCAGATCTTTTATGCCAATATAACATCATTTATGACTTGTTCATTGTGAATTTGACTTTCAAAACAGAGACGTTGGTTCATTTTTGGAAAATTTTTAAAATTTATTTTTTTTCAAGAATTTTGATGGTTTTATATGGCCTTTTTGAGGCATTTTGAATGAAATTTTTATTTTTAGTATTTCTGATTCGGCCCAAATTTTTTTTATGAATCATGTATTACTTTTGAAGGTGCATTGTAATAATTTCACTAGAATTTTTCAAAATTTATATTGTTTAATAATTTTACTTTGCATTTTAAGCATTTTGAACAAATTATTTGAAAAATATTAAAAATCATGTTTTTGTTGTAAATATTTATGGTGTTATATGCCTATTTTAGGCATTTGAAATGAAACAAAATTTCTTAGTTTTTTCCGATTCTTCTAAAACTTTTTATATAAGTCATTAATAAGTTTAGTAGTCGTTTTGTAGTAATATCAATTGATTTTTACCAAAAAAAAATTATTATAGATTTCACAAGCAAATAAGACAATTTAAAAGTTATTTTTTTAGACAATCATGCAAATTATGTTAGACAACCAACGAACGCAAAACATGATATACAACATAACCACCAAAATATAAGTTAATATAACATGTCACATACATCATCATCACCACAAAAACATAGAAGCAAAATAAAGTGAATAAGATGTTGTATCAAATACATAACCACCAAAATAAAACATAACCAAACCTAAGGAGTCTCATCATCATCCCCCTCCTCGCCCTCATCATCCATGACCTGGTCGGCAACACCATCCGGGTCCACAAACGGCTCTAGTATAGGTGGTGGTCGTAACACCGCACGGCTCCTCGCCGCCAGCTCCGCAAAGGTCTCCGCCGTCCACGCCTGAAACTCGAGCATGTGTCGGAGTATGTGAGTGGTCTCACGTGAATGGCGAATAGACTCTCGCATAAACTCGGGAGTGGGTGCCACCGGTGGGATGATGACACGTGGTGGTCGTGCGTCGGCCGCGGCAACCGGTGGTGGTGGTGGTGGTGGAGCATGTCCCTCTGCAGCGCCAGCGGCTGCGGCCTCGGCGGCCTCATCCTCCCCCTGTATCTGCTGAAGATACGCTGTCCGAGCCGCAACGGCGTCCTCAGGTCCATGGAAGGCTGTCACGCCTTTATCTGCAAATTGAAACAAACGTTAGTAAACAAACAATGAGTTAAATATTATAAAACAACATACTGAAATTACCAAATTTCCATACCTACTGTCCAGAAAACAATGTCATCCACCGTCATCACGATCTGCATGTTCTGGCAGGTCTGAAGATCAATCCGTCCCCAAGGTACCGGCGCGGACAGGGTGGCTATCACCGCCGGGGTAAGAAGCCCCATGTTCACGGCGATGGCCGTGATCATGCCACCGCACACGATGGGGCTCTCAATCTGAAAATAACTCCGTTAGTTGTGTATTAACAAACAAAACCGTACATATAATGATTAAAATTTCTTACCGCCAAAGTGTGGAGAAGGGAGAAGTAACTGGCTAGACACCATGCTAGGTTGGTGCGTCGACCTACAATCAACTGCCGCAAATAAAAAAGGTCCAGCCTGTTGACCTGCTCGAGTGTCTGACTCCGGCCCTGGATAGATGTCGCTATGCAGCGATGGAGGTACCGGTGTAGAGGATCAAATAACGCGCTAGCACGGTTCGTGCGTCTCGGGTGTGCCGCGTTCTGGAAACCATACTCCCCCCGTGCCACGTGAGGCCACCATGTGGCAAGTGGTCGAAGCTCCGACTGAATCTCCCCGTGCCACCAAGCGACGTCGATATCCGCCTGATCGTAAATCCGTAAAACCTGGACCGCCCAGTGGCCCACTGTCATCCGGTGCGCCTGTCCACAAAGGCGAAACGAGATAGACTCGTGTGTAGGTTAGATGTGACACCCGGCCCAAAATCAGGTCAAAATCCTCTCTCCATTGACTTTTGTTGACTTTCGTTACGTGATAATTATGTGAATTACTGTTTTAAAGCGCATGATTAACTGCGTTTAGATAAATGATTAACTGATTTAGATATCGCGTTTGTATACCCGTGAAATACGAAAGTCTCATATTGTTAAATATGGAACTTTAATAATAAGAAATTAAATATACAAATAAACTTTTTATATTTTTTCTAAACTAATATAAACTGTTAAAACATTTTATGGATTTAAAATGTGATCAAAACATTGTATTGTCAAGACTTAACCAAACATATAACCCGTTTCAACCTATTGGGCCCGGTAAACCCAATAAGCCCAACGTAATCCGGACGAACCCGAGACTTTACCCGAAGGTTCGCCCATCAACTTTTTATAAAATTACCACTTCATTAGATTAATTTCACTTAAGTTATAATTTATAAAGTTGTGATTGTTAATAACCCCTAACCCTCACATATTTTATAAAAACTTCCAAATGTTTAATAAACATAACAAAACTTTATAAAAATTTAGTCTCCTACTCAAGATTAAATTGGGTGAACCAAACCTTAACAACACACCTATGCTAGGACCTAATACCAATTTCCCATGCAATTAACCATGGGGTATTAACCCATGATTAGTGTATAAGAAGAAGCCATCACCCCACTTTCTCCACACCATCCATCACAACACAAGCACTCCCTCTCTCCCTCTCCCACCTTTCGGCCGAACCACCCCCCACAACCACCGCAGCCGCCGCTGCTCAGCCCCCCTGCCGCTACCGGGAGCCTCGCCGGACCACCTTAGCCCGCCGGACCGCCGCCACCTTTCCCCCTCTTCTCGGTTCTCAAGCCTCACCCCATTGTGAGTCCTCTAACTCACTTCTCCTACTTGTTAACACCCATGTAATGCCTTCAAGTCTTGACAAAAATAAACCAACATTTACATTCTTGTGTGATCATCTAATCTATCTTCTTAACCTCCTTTCTTTCTAAGATCTTAAACATTTATGTGGTGTTCAAGGAACTTAAAAGAGCCACTAAATGGGGTGAAACACTTGGAGAAATCTTCAAGAAAGTATCCTTGTGCACCTAGATCTTCATATTTATTTTCATGCATTTTATGTTGTTAATCATGTTCATAGTTTATGTGTTGTTGATCAAGAAAAAAAGCCCTAAATGGATTTATCCATGAAACTCATAAAATGAGTTAAGTGTTCTTGATCTAAAATGTTAACTAGTTAATTTGGTCCTAACACAAGAAAATGTGTTCGTGGATTTAATATGATTAACTAAAGGAGCTAAATAAAATAGAAGAACATTAAAATGGATGTTTATGTTATTTATGTTTGTCCTAACACATAAAATGTGTTAGTAGATTGTCATTTAATTAATATTGTCCTAACACAAATTGTGTTAGTGGATTGTTATGAATTTATTTAATTTGGTCCTAACACATGAAATGTGTTAGTAGATATATTTATGTTACATTTACTTGTTTGATTTGGTCCTAACACATAAAAGGTGTTAGTAGATATATTCTTGTTATATTAATTGGTCCTAACACATAAGAATGTGTTAGTAGATTTGAACATACATATTTAGTGGACTTATAATAAAAATAAATGACAACTAAAGATAATCATGTTATATGGTTATTTGGACTTTTTGGGTTAATAAAAAATAAATAAAAGTTGGAAGACTTTGACACAATTTATTTTTATAAAATTTACCTACAACTTGGAAACATAAAATATTTGGATAAAAATCCATGACAATCTTTTATTAAAACCTTCCATTTTTGTTGAAAGGATTTATAAACTATTAACCAAAAATGGCAAAGACAACATTTATATCAAATCATTTACTTGGACTTATTATAACATTTAAGGATTCTTAAAATTCTTATAAAAGGCAACAAAAGCTAGCCTTTGTCTTTTATGAGTAAATGAAGATTTTTATAAAAATAAATCATTTTTATAAAAATGAATACAAGTCTTACATAATTGGAAGACTTGATGAATTTTCCATAATCGTTTTGTTGACTCAAAATGATCTAAACATTAAGACGTTGCGTAGTAATAAAACCGGGACCAACACGGCGATATACGCAATAACGTCGGATAAATGAGTTTATCTAAAGACACGACTTTCATAAACATTTTAAGGGAAAAACACATAAGTCCAAGTAATAACACAATTTTATGCTTTCATGGCGTTTTCAAAATAAATATTTAAAGACGTCATAACAAATAAATAATTATTTAAACAAATAATTATTTAGAAGTTTCCAAGACTTTTCTTAACTAGTTAAAATGGTTATAAATTAATAACTATAAATTTTAACTAAAAGTCTCTATTTTCGCAAGTAAAATAATAAACATCATTATATATAAAGCTTGTGTAAATGTTTTCTTAACTTATGTATAATCAAATGGAAGATTTCTCAAGAAAACGTCATAATTATTTTCGATAATTATACAAACATACGAAAATAATAATAAATATTATTATTTTAAACTCAATATTCAAGACATGGTTGACTTATCAAATGATTATTCTTTGGTTATATTTATTTAACATAAATATAAATCATCACCAAACGCATTTGTTTAATAAGTATAAGTTAACGGGTTTTCAAAGGTACAAACGATTTAAAACGTCAAGACTTGACCGGTATCACTTGGGTGACTTATGTTACTCAAATGATCATTGACCTTATGCATATGTTTAATTAAATTATCTAGGACGTTACGTGCTACCGTTCCTTCGCTGCTCTTTTTACCGCTTATCTGCTGAATCTGTGAGTTTCACGGCCCCTTTTCCTTTTAACCGTTTTATACTTTGGGGGAGAAATCATGAAAACTGTTAAATGCTTTCTACTTAATATTATGGTTTATCCGTTAGCCGTATGACTACTTGTTCTCTTACTGATTGCCCAACTTGGTACATTATCGTTATGAACGTTTGTACAACCGTATCCCATCATTAATTGATTTCAATTAGTTCTGTACGAAACGATAGCTAGTGAATAGATCTAAACTAAATTAACTAAATTTTTAATTAAAACAAATTAACATGAATGAACATGAGATAACAAGGTTGGACAATTGAAAAGCACATGTAACATATAAGATAACAAGGTCTAATTTTCTAACATGGAAAAGTATGTATGAATTCTCCCCCAAAGATAAAAACAGTTAGAGATAAAAGGGGCCGTGAAAAACTCACATGATTCAGAAACGGAAAATCGGTAGCACGATCAATGAAAGGTTAGTCCTAAATAATTATAAGACATACAATAAATAATTGGGTTGACAACTAATGTCACTCCAATTAGGTAGGGCAAGTCTTGACGTCATGGTAGCCTTAGGGTTAAACAATTGATAAGTCGAGTGAAAATGTCCGATTGTACATTTATTTGGAATTTAAGTAAAATATATATTTTAATTAATTAAAATATGAAAAAATTCCCAAATAATATTTAAAGATGATAAATATTTATAGAAATAAATATTGAGTCAAAATGATAAATTTTCAATGTGACAAATTGGTTAATTTGACTTATTAGTTGAAAATTGGGCGATTTCGCGGTAATCGCTGAATACACGATAATTATTCGTTTTGGTTAGAAGTTAATTTAGGATAATAAAATATGATCATTTTAAGCCGAAAATGTGTAGATAATTATTTCAAGTGTTGGTTTTCAATAGTTTGCCGGTTTTGTCGGTTTTATGTCGGTTTTGCCGTTTTGGTCCCGTTTGCCCGTTTAATGACACTGTTAGGTTCCTAAATTCACCATATGTATTTGTAAACATGTTTTTACCATTAAAAACGTCTATAAGTTCATTTTGACCAAATTTGGATTTTATTACAAAAATGACATTTCCGGGTCCGTCGGGTGTCGGTTTTAGTCCCGGTTTGTGCCCAAATTTAAGTAATTTGTTAAGGGATCTTTTGGCTATGTTTTAGAATCATTTTAAACATACAACTTACTGTTTAAAAGCCTAACTTTCCGGTCAAAACGGATTTGTATATATATGCATTTTTCTAGGGTTTTAAAGTGTACTTTTGGTAGTAAAAGTTCCATATGGTGAGTTTAAGCACAAGTTATCTTTCTAAAGTCCAAGATAACCTATTTTGACTATATTAGGAGTCCAAAATCGTGTCATAGGAATCAAGGGGTCCAAAATTACAGGATCAACATACAACACACAATATATACAAAGTTAGTGACTAAAAATGCAAACTAAACAAATACTTGTGTAAAAGTTATTAAAATCAAAGTTTGTACATATATTTCTAAGGAAATGACTATCATGAGTTGCTAGTAGGGCAATACATGGAGAAACATAAGGATATTTACAAGCTAGTAGACTTTTATGGTTCAAAATTATGTTTAGACAACAATGTAGTCAAGACTTGGTCATGGAGTGAACTAGATATGACAAGAAACAAGAAATAAGTTCTAGAGTTAAATATCATAAGGAAAAGTGGAGGTTAAAGATCACTAGATGATGATGAGGGCCGAAAATTTTGATGATGATGATGGTTATTACTTCCTCTTGCTTCCTAACACCTTGTATCTTCAAGAGAATCCTTGGTTTGCTAGGAGTTTTAGAGAGAGAGTAGAGAGAGAGAGAGGTGGACGGTTTTGGTGAAAGGGAGAGAAGGAGAGAGTTTTCTTGAAAGGTAAAGGTGATGAATGAGGATAGGATTTACAAAAGTTGATTAAGTATGGAAGTAAATGAGAAAAAGGAGTGTTTGGTTAGTGTGTGTGTGTGTGTGTGTGTGTTTCGGTTCTAGTGAAACCGAGAGAGAGAGAGAGAGAGAGACGGGTTTGAGAGAGGAGAGAGAAATAATGTAAGGGTGTTTGGGAGTGTTATGTTAGATAAATATCTAGTATGTATTATGGTTTAATAAAAGTCTAAGTGTTTGTGTGTGTGTAGGTTGGTTACGTAGCGATAGAAGAAGAAAACGAGATCGGGTTCGAGCCCTTAGTTGGCCGGACGGTTCTAGCAACACAAGAGGGTCAAGGGAGGCTTAAACACTTGTGATATTTGTGTGTATGTTGATGGATCATGGCTACAATATTAGAGAGATGTAGGTGTGTTTGTGGAGGGAAATCTGTGTCTAATGTACAATAGATTTGGAACATTGTGAGACAAGCTTAACCTACAATTTGTAGGTTGTAAGATGATGTTGGGAGGGTGTTTAAATGTGATGTGAATGGCATCATGTAAGTCAACACTAGTACATAACAACTAACTAGATCAACTAAAGGGAAATGTGGTGGTGGTTTGTGGTTTTCGGTTGGGAGCCGAAGAAAGAAGAGAACACGGGTTCGAACCCCGGTTCAAACCGAAGAGGGAAAAGGGAGAGGAGGAAAGGTGACGGGTCGGCTAGGTCGCGAAGGAAAGAAAAATAAGTGGATTGGATCGGTCTTGAATATTATAAAACACTTATCCCACGACGACATAAAATAATAAAAACGACTTGGTTTAGACTAAAAATATTCGAGGATTAATAGTTTGGCATATTATGTTGCATGTCTATATATATTGCAAGCATGTAAAAGATTATATTCATCGTGAACGTTAATAAAGATTTATGAAATGATTTGGACGTAAAATAAATCGACGTTTACGTAGGGAATTGTCACAAGTGTTGGTTTGGTTGTCATCGTCTAAGCACGTTATGAGTCAATATGAAATTGTTTATTAAAGTTATTCGTGAAATATGTAAATGATAAAATGATATAACGATGATCAAAGTTTATGATTAAAATGAACGTAAAAACGATAATAATGATAATAATGAATCCCAAGATAATGGAATTATGCATGTCATTTACGACAAGGTTGGTAATAAATCAAACGTGTCCAGAGAGTCGCTTTGTTATTGTCAAAGTTCCAGCGACCATTCCGTGCAAAGAAGTCTTCATGTTCAAGTATCGTTTTCAACATGAGTTAAGGCTACGTCAAGGCTATGATCATTGGTAAAATTTGACACGTTGCAAGTAAACAGTTACGTAGCATAGTTAACATTTAGTCATATATTATCAGTTTAAGTCCTTGGAAACTTACAGGTTGTCACAATGCTACTCCGACCAACCCGAGATACCCTATTTCTACATTGGCGTCATCCTATTTCTACATTTCCGTGGGACCACGAAGAAAACATACTTTGTGGTCTCGACTCTCTACACAACGGCTTGAACTGAGATTCTCATGTCTCACGAAATATCTCAACCTCGATTCAAGGTTTCGTATGTATAATTCCTATACCTTCTCACCCAGGGGCGAATTATACATTGTGCCCGCAGTGACCCCGGTCACTACGGATTTTTCGGCCAAAGGTACCGATTATATGTGTTTTACGAGGAATTTCTTTATATATATTGTGTCGGTCACCACTAAACTTTTTCATATATATTGATTCGGTCACTATAATTTTTTTAATGTATAATGTATTTAGTCGGTCCCAATTCTCAAATTATATATAACATTATGTAGTTTACTAAAAAGAAAATCAAGAAATTGATCTTAATGTAAAATATTAAAGTGTAGGGTAGTTTTCTTAAATATCTTTTTAAAACATAAAATTAATAAAAAAAAATAAACAAAATAAGTAATTAGGTATCTTATCTCCCATCTTACGGGAGAAGAAAATGAGAAGTTGAAAAGGCAAAAGGGGCAAAGCGCAAAGGGTGGCCGACGTGGCAGCGAATTTTCGTTTTGACGGTTCCCTCATCCGTGATTCCGAATTTCCGATTACGCAGAAGAGTAATACCACCGTGGTAGCAACAAGTGACCGACGAGGCTCACCGGAATTCCGATTACGCATGCGGCAGGCAGGCTGCGCTTACGCAGCAACTGGAGACGAGACTCCTGTCTAAGGATATCAAAGGTAGAGAACCAGAGAGACTGTGTTCGGTTTGCTTTTGCTTGAATATGTGAGCTTTATATGCCACGATACTGGAAATTAAACGTTGATTTGTAAATAGAATCAATTACAATACTAGTTTTATTAAATCAGAACAATATTACAGAAAGGGATAGAAGCAGAATAACGAAGTAAATACGAAACTAGAAAATAAATAACAAAGGACGAAGCCAGAGCTCGTGTTGAACACGATTTCCTTAAAACAGATTTCTGTTTGTTTCCCAAGATACGGTGGCTAAAGCAACGTATTGCCGGAGTTGTTTTTTTCTTTCCTGAGATCGTAGAGAGAGTCGAGGTCGAGAAGAGAAGAATATTTTTTTTCGGTGTGTTTTCCTGTCTGCTATTGTCGGGTTTAAATAGCCACGAGATGGAGTGTTGCCCAAGACTGCAATAAGTATTAAACGCGCATATTAGTTTCCGAAATAATTGATTGCGTATTAAGTAGAATGGAGTGTTCTCCAAGATCAAATTGTTTCCAAAAATAGCTAGCGGGAGGAGCAAAAACCCAGTCTGCGTGAACCCGACCATTTTTCAAGTCGCATTCGTGTCGGCAGGATGCGCGACCCAGGATTTTTATCCGAATTTCTCTTTTTTTGCACCCCCCCCCCCACCGCACGCGTAGATGTTGGAGTATAAAGTAACACTACAAGTTGATAACCATCCAAGTTCCTTGGCTTATAAACCACATTTCACTTTGAGTCACTTCCAATGTGGGACAAGTGTTTTAAGCTCAAATGATATAGTTTGTAGACCACACTTTGAGCATCGATACTTCATTCACCTCTTAATTACTTTGGGCATTTAATATCTCGTTGGAAAGCCCTTGTCCTAGGCTATTCAACCCTATCAAATAACCCATCTAATTATTATATCTACATATAGATAATTAGGTCCAAAGTTAGGAAAAATTACATATTTTCCAATATTTTTTAACAATCCCCCACATGAATGGAGATCGAGGGAACTATGTTCTCGATCATTCTGAAATCTCAATAGTTGAGTCTTGCGTAGGATAGGTAGGTGTCCCCTTTGAACCTTCCCTTGTAAAATGCACTTAGCCGCTTGGCTGTCAGTAGACGGCGATGTCTTTGAACTGAGCTGCCGTTTGTGTAGGCGACAATACACTATACACATGACTCTTCCTGACAGTACAACTCCTCATAGTCGTGTCCTTTATGGTCCTGAACACTTTCCTGGTTCTGCGAGAGTCTTAAGAAATTAGCCCCCATATTTCTCTTCGAAGCGACCCCACTTCTCTCTCACATAGGTGATTCCTCGAATCATTAAAAGCTGGAAGCTTATCCTCACTATCACTATTTTATAAAGGAACGGGTTTGGAAGTTTAGAAACTTCCTTTAGTTTTGGGTGTAGTCATTCATGACTTCCCCCACAGTGACCTCCTCAATTCATACAAGTAGGTTGTCCTATTGAATATAGATCTTGGGATCTCCAGTCACATAGGTTAGATTTCCTTTGTATGTATTATACATTCACGGGCTTCAATCTCCTCTTGACGACTTATATACTGCCTCTCTGCTTAAGCCTTTAGTAAGCGGATCCGCTATATTATCAGCTGACCTTATATAGTCAATTATGATAATCCCCGTTGAGAGCATTTGTCGTATAGTGTTATGCCTACGTCAAATGTGTCGAGACTTCCCATTATATATTGCGCTATGAGCGCTACTAATTACCGATTGGCTATCACAATGTATAATAATGGTCATTACCGGCTTGGGCCACCTGGGTATGTCCTCGGTAAATTGACATAACCACTCAACTTCTTCTCCACCTTTGTCCAAAGCAATAAACTCAGATTCCATCGTTGATCTGGCTATAATCGTTTGCTTGGACGATTTCCAAGACACAGCTGCACCTTCTAATGTAAACACATATCCACTAGTTGCTCTTGAATCCTTTATATCATAGATTCAGTTCGCATCGGTGTATCCTTCAGTTACTGCAGGGTGTCTTGAGTAATGTAGTCCATATTCACGAGTGTACCTCAAATATCTTAGTAATCTTGTTATAATTTTCCAATGTTCAGCACTTGGATTACTAGTATCTACTTAACCTGCTTACAACATATGCTATATTAGGTCTTGTACAACTCATCAGATACATTAGACTACCAATGATTCTTGAGTACTCCAATTGCAAAACTCCTTGACCCCTGTTTTTCGACAGGTGTTGACTCGTGTCAATAGGAGTTCTAGCTATACTTGAGTCACCCGGGTTAAACTTCTCAAGAATCTTTTCCACATAATGAGTTTGGTGAAGTATGAGACCCTCTGAACCTTGCTTTCAACATATCCTTCGTGGATGTGATCATCTTATCATTACTACCTATGATGAGCATATCATCAACGTAGAGACATAAGATGACATATCCATTTGGTGTTTCTTTCATGTAGACACACTTGTCACATTCATTGATCCTGAATCCCTTTTCTCGCATGACAAAATCAAACTTTTGATGTCATTGTTTAGGGGCTTGCTTCAATCCATACAATGACTTCACAAGTTTGCACACTTTATTTTCTTTCCCTTTCGCCACAAAACCCTCGGGTTGTTCCATGTAAATTTCCTCTTCTAAATCTCCGTTTACAAAGGCGGTCTTTACATCCATTTGGTGAACCTCCAAATTTCGAATGGCGGCTATTGCAAGTACCATTCTTATAGAGGTTATTCGGGTCACTGATGAGTAAGTGTCAAAATAGTCCAGACCCTCTTTTTGTTCATAACCCTTAATCACCAATCTTTCCTTGAACTTGTCAATGGTGCCATCTGCTTTCATCTTTTTCTTAAAGATCCATTTGTAACCTAGTGGTTTGCATCCCGGAGGTAGATCCACTAGTTCCCACATATGGTTTTGTAAAATAGATTCTATTTCACTTTTGATGGCTTCTTTCCATTGGGGTCATTTGGAAGAAGTAATTGTTTCTCTATATGTGTTTGGTTCACTATCCACCATATAAGAAACAAAATCGGGACCACACGATTTTTCAACTCTAGCTCTCTTACTTCTTCTTCAGATTTTTCTTGTCTCTCTTGACTTTCTGGTTCATGACCAGCCTCCCTAGGAAGATCAGCTTCGCTAGGTAGATCATTGGGGGTTAGATAAGGAATTAAAACACATCCTCGAAGAACGAGGAATTACGAGATTCCATGAAAGTATCTTTGTGTATATCGGGAATTTTAGATTCGTGTACCACAAATCGATAGGCGTTACTATGATGTGCGTATCTAATGAATATGCAATCTACTATTTTTGGTCCTATCTTTACCACTTTAGGTGATCGAAGAACCACCTTGGCCAAATACCCCCACACTTTGAGGCGTTTGTAAGAAGGTTTCCTGCCCCTAAATAATTCATAAGGGGTTTCGTCCTTCTTTTTTCGGGGTATCCTATTCAAAAGGTAGTTAGCCGAGAGTATGGCATCCCCCCATATGTCCTGGCTCAACCCAGAGCTTAGCAACATGGCATTCATCATTTCCTTTAAGGTTCGGTTCTTTCTTTCGGCAATGCCGTTTTGTTGAGGTGAGTAGGGAGCGGTGAATTTATGTCTAATTCCATGTTGCTCACAAAAGTTAGCAAATGGTGACACATATTCACCTCCTCTATCGCTTCGCAACACCTTGATTTACTTGTTAAGTTGGTTCTCAGCTTCGTTTTTATATAGTACAAATTTCTCAATTGCTTCGTCTTTACTTTTTAGTAAATATACATAGCAGAATTTTGTACTATCGTCGATGCAATATATATTTCCACTTTTCGTTGGGATTGATTTTAAATCACAAATGTCCGTGTGAATCATATCAATGGGTTCGGTGTTACGTTCAACCAAATGGAACGGTGTTTTAGTAAGTTTGGATTCAACACAAGCTTTACATTTATATTTAGAGTCAATATGAAATGTTGGTGTACTTTTTAGTTTAATTAAGCATCTAATGGAGTCAGAATTGACATGGCTAAGCCGACCATGCCACATACACGAAGTAGACTCAACAATATAAGTAGAAGTAGAAGTCTTACTCATCACATTGTTGTCACCCATTACAGACACTTTAAACATACCATTTAAGGCATAGCCCTTACCAACATAAACACCATTCTTGGTCAACACGACCTTGTCAGACTCAAACACTAATTTGAAAACAAATTTGTTTACCAACCAACCTGACACGAGATTCTTACGAATCTCTGGCACATACAGAACATTGTTCAAGGTTAGGTCATTCCCAGAAGTAATCTTAAGAATCACCTTTCCTTCACCTTTGATATCAGCAGTGGCCGCATTTCCCATGTAGACCTTTTGACCCGGATCAACTTCATTCAGAGTGGTGAAGTAGCTCCTATCGAAACACACATGGTGGGTAGCCCAGTATCAATCCACCAATCTTTGGCTTCATCCCCCACAAGGCTCACCTCCGACATCATGGAGATGACATCAGTCACCATCATAGCAAAGTCCATCATACCAACCTTCTCAACCATGTTTGCTTCTTGGCGTGGATTGGGACGCTTTGGTATCTTGCATTGAGCTGATCTATGACCTGGCTGGTCACAATTGTAACATGTCCCTTGGAAATTGGTAATTCCACCTTTAGGACCAAGATTCATTCCCGGTTTTCCACCTTTCATGTTATCCATATAGGCTTTCCCTTTCTTCTTTTTCTCATAGTGACCCTTACCCTTCAACTTGCCTTTAGAAGACTGACCGGCTTCAACCATGTTTGCTTTAGCCGATACAAGGTTAAAGCTATTCCTATGGTTTGTCTTGTTATCCTCTTCGATACGAAGATGGACGATAAGATCTTCCATAGTCATCTCCTTTCGCTTGTGCTTTAGATAGTTCTTGAAGTCTATCCAACCTGGGGGCAACTTTTCAATCATCGCAGCAACCTGAAAAGTCTCACTAAGAACCATTCCCTCGGCATGAATATCGTGCAACATCACCTGGAGTTCTTGGATTTGTTCAATGATAGTCTTAGAGTATACCATCTTGAAATCCAAGAACCTAGCAACCACGGACTTCTTAGTACCCGCATCCTCAGTTTTATACTCCCGCTCCAATAATTCCCAAAGTTCTTTGGCAGTCTTGGTCTTGAAATACACATTGTAGAGGGAGTCGGCCAGGACGTTAAAAACATAGTTCCTGCACAAGAAGTCTGAATGTACCCACGCTTGTACTGCGCTAAGACTTTGGGCATCAGCATCCCCTTCAATCTTTGGGGAACTCTCAGACAAGAACCTCGCAAGGTTAAGAGTAGTCAGATAAAACAACATCTTTTGCTGTCATCTCTTAAAGTTCATTGAACTTTTCCGGTTTTTCAGCATGATTCGCCACAACATTGGGTAACAGCGCAATCACCGGAGTGGTCACCACAGAAGCGGTAAGACCAGTACTAACCATCGGGGTAGTACCTTGAGTAGTCATTTGAGTAGTCATCATGAGATCGCAGACACGACGATACAAATTAGATTGAGACATAGAATTCAAAAATTCTATTGTAATATTGTTCGTGACACTATTAAGTGTCCGTAACCAAAATAGAAGATTGTAATAGTTTACAAAATCGAACAACTAAGGTGTTTGAATATGTTTTAAGACTGTATGCCACGGTACTGGAAATTAAACGCGAATTTGTAAAGAAAAATAAATACAATACTAGTTTTATTGAATCAGAACAATATTACAGAAAGGAGTAGAAGCAGAATAACGAAGTAAATACGAAACAGAAAATAAATAACAAAGGACGAAGCCAGAGCTCGTGTTGAACACGATTTCCTTATAACAGATTTCGGTCTGTTTCTCAGGATACGGTGACTAAAGCAACGTATTGCCGGAGTTTTTTTTTCTTTCCTGAGATTGCAGAGAGAGTCGAGGTCGAGAAGAGGAGAATGTTTCTTTTTCGGTGTGTTTTCCTGTCTACTATGGTCGGGTTTAAATAGCCACGAGATGGAGTGCTGTCCAAGACGGCAATCAGTATTAAACGCGCATACCAGTTTCCGAAATAACTGATTGCGTATTAATTAGGATGGAGTGTTCTCTTTGAGTCACTTCCAATGTGGGACAAGTGTTTTAAGCTCAAATGATATAGTTTGTAGACCACACTTTGAACATCGATATCTCATTCACCTCTTAACTACTTTAATATCTCGTTGGAAAACCCTTGTCCTAGACTATTCAACCATATCAAATAACCCATCTAATTATTATATGTATATATAGATAATTAGGTCCAAAGTTAAGAAAAATTACATATTTTCCTATATTTTTCCAACAAGCTTCAGCTTCAATCTTGATTCCTTTTGCTTGATTTTTGAATTTGATTGTGATTTTTGAATAATTCGGTGATTCTGTGAAAGTGTTTCTGAAAACATACACTCATGTGAATTTTAACTTCTTTCTTTGATTAGATGGAGAATGTGATTTCTTTGATTACATAAAGACATAAAGTCATGTGAATTTTGACTTCTTTGATTAGTGTGAATCATGAAACTTGAATAATTTGGATGATTTGCATATGTGAGTGTGTGAATGATTGTATAATTCTGAATTTCTGATTAGATTAGATGAAGTATAAATTGTTTATTTAGTAACTTTCTAACCATTTTGTTTATTGGGTATGGGTAATAAAAACTTTGGATTTTTTTTTCAATTAATCCGGACACTTCTAGTTTTAATTGCAACAACGGAGTGGAGTTTCTCAGTGATGAAAATTTTCAAAAATCGCCTTCGGAATAAGATGTCAGACGAGTATCTCGCAGATAGCTTTGTTATTTACGTGGAGAAAGAAATTGCTGACAAGTTTGATTCGGAGGGCATAATTGATGAATTTAAATCTCTTAAAGGGCGTCGAGCTGAGCTATAGTTCTTCTTTAAGGTACTCATTATTTACTGTTTTCATTGTTTGAACCGACTCGACCCGGATTCGATATTTTTAGTTTTTATTGATTGACCCGACCCGCATTCATTAATTTTTTTTGTTTGACTCGATCCGAACCGGACCGCCGATCCGAACATAGACTTCACAACATAAAAAAAATTTTGAGTCACGTAACTTTCGGTTACCCAAGAAAATAAAGCAAGTTCCGCCACTACATATACCATAACCAATTCTAATTACAAAGGATGACTTGTAATATAAAGCTTATTAGAAAGATGTCCTTTTTAATTATCTTTGAAGAACACAAAGCCTCATTTATCTTAAGTCACCTGTACATTTTAACTAAAAAACAAACCATGGGAAAAAAGATGACCTGTAATATAAAGATTTGTTTACCTACATATCATATAATGGAATTGTAAGAACTAAGCAACTGCACCCAAGACCTTCGGAAACCTAAAGTTGTAAAGTAAGACACGTATTAGTAAGAAGAAGCGAAATTGTATGTCAACAAAAAAACAACAAAAATCCATAGTCACCTAATATAATTTAAAAGGTTAGTGGAAAGTATAAAGCATGAATAAAAATACAACAGCCGCATTTGTATACATGTGGAAACTGAAGGAGACTTACAACACAATCTGCATCCCTAACTCGTTCCAGAAAGTTACTTCATCCACTTTATCAAGCCAACTAACTGTTGGATAATTATTATTATTAATTATTATTTGTGTTTGTTAGTATATATATACAATGTGAAACTTTACCTATGGAATTGTGCAACCTGTTTCATCTCTTTCATTTATATATATTTTGTTCTGAATATTTTCACTTAAGACATTTATCTCAGCTGGTTCGGACCTCTGTCCAATTTTTTTACAGGCGTGGGATCGAGACCCGGTTTGCTCAGCTATTAGTTAGGGAGAAAGTCTCAGATTTTTACTCCCTTTACACGTGTCTCTTTTTCTGCAACGTGTCTTCACTCTTTTATCCTAGCCTTTATAGGTATGCTTCTTCATCAGCTTTTTTACCTCTTTCTTATCCCTGCTCTATCTTCAATCTGGATTCAGACATCATACACATCACGATCCTCTTTTCAAGGTTAGGGTTTAATTTTCTTTGCTATAGATTTCTTTTATCGCTACAACTATTTCTCTGTTAATTGTTTAACTCTCCGTTCTTTTTCTTCTTTCTTACCTAAATGTTGTACTAGATTTAGGGTGTTTTTTTGTATATGTGGTTTTATCTGATGTGAAACTGTTGTTGTTTATAAGTTTGCCGTGGAATCGGCCTTAATTGGAACCTAGCTTTCTGATGTGTTGCGTCTGTGAGTACGGTGTTTACATCTCTTTCCGATTACCACATTGGCGTAGGTTTAGCCTTAATCGGAGCTTCTCGCTAGCCTCTTGAGGCAGAGTACAGAAATATAGTTACATAACAGTAGTAGCTGATAAGGTTAGGAACCTGTAACATAGGTTAGGCTATAAAAAGAAGCATACCTTATAACCTGAGGTAGATAGCATTAACTTTCATTATATGCAAGTTGCTGAAAAAATAATAATCAAACCTACATATGCTCTTTAATCATGCTGCCTATCTGCAAAGATACTAGAAGTAAGCGGAGGAATAGGTGTAATCAACCGTTTAAACATTGGCAGCCAAATTTCTTTACAAAAGTAATTGATAAATTAACGAGATAAACTAAACCAAATTATCATATAAATCCTATGACAAATAATACTCCATCAACTATAATTGTATCTTCTGTTCCATTTCTTACTATTCTAAACATGATTACTTGAACAGTCCAGATTTTTACTCCTACCTTATACAGAGATATGCATGACATGATTATCTACTAAATACTAACCAATTACTAATGCAACAGCATAGGCAATGGCTGCTAAAGGAATAGTTGGTATAATAGCTGAAGACGAACCGCTTCAGCTATAGGTTCAAGTCTTTAGGAAATACATACCATACTTTGGAAAAAAAGAGAATCGTAATTGTGATTTCAGATTTTGATTTGGAATCTGATTCCTTTTGGGTTTTATTCAGATTCGGAAGTATGAAGTATGTACTCGTGCAATTTGCATCGCATTAAATAACAAACAAATTACTAAATATAATTTAGAGATTGAAAAAAAAAGGAAGAAGGGAAAAGTTTTAAAGTAACTAATCATAAGAATGGCTGGGCTTTAAACCTCAAAGGATTGCCCAAAAACGATCAGCCCACTTTAACTCTTCAAGTGCTACCCACGGCCTAACCACCCGGAAGTCAGTTCTATTCTTTTTCCTTTTGTATTTTTTAAGGCTTATGACCCGCGCTTCGCATTGGGTGTGATTTTGGCTTGATGATGTGCTTGGCCTAAAAAATTTTGATTCTTGAAAATTTCAATGTGTGTTCCTGTCACTTTGCTACCTTGCTGTTTACGCGGAATGCATATATAGGGGAGGGCATGGGGTCTCACAGCCCCAACTCCAAAAATTGTTGCTATGCTTTTTGTGTTTGTCACCGAGTTTTGCAGGCTATTCAGAAGGAATCAGTTTGTTTTCACTGTCATTTCAATAGACTTGTAGTTGATCATTTGAGATTGAGTATGTTGGATGTTCTGCGAGTAGAACATACTACTTACATTTGCATCATCTACTCTTTGCACATTTGTTTGTTTCATGGCTTGACAAGTTTGAGCTGCAGGATTTGACATGATTTGATAGCTGTTTAGTCAATATTGTATGAACTTTGGTTGATCTACTTTACATAATATTGTTTCTGTTTCTTCAAGTTACTTATTTTCGTGCATTCGAGTGTATGAGTCCTTGCATTATAGGTAGTTGGTGTAAAGTTTATCTTATTCTTCATCATCCAAATGTTTATTTCTCTATTTTTTTTTAATATCATGTTTTATGATGTGTGTCTGTTGTGTTTACCTTCTCACTGTCAAAATTCATTAACATGTCGGACAAGTTGTGGTTATTGACCTTCCTATACCGTTTTGTTCCGCCATTGCTTTTTAACTTACTGTTGTTTATCTTTGTTGACATTCTATTTTTTCAATTCTCTGTTATTTAATATTGTAACTTCCTTTTTTTCTGTATGCTAATATTATTGTTTATCTGTTGCAGGTTGGGTGTCAGTCATTAGCTTCAATTATAGAGGTTAGTTGTGATCTTACTGTTTTGTATTTGTCCATGTGGTTCTTCACTTCTTTGTCTTTTGGGTAGTGTTAGTTATGCTTAACTCTTACAGGATTGTTATATGGCATTCAATTTTCACATTTCTATGTTATTTAGTACTATTTACTACTGTAACTTTCTTTCTTTTCTTTTTTTAATTTCTACATGCTAATTTTGTTATTAAACATCTGCATGTTAGGTGTTAGTTTGCAGATTCGATTATAGAGGTGTTAGTTTGCAGATTCGTATTTGTGCTCTTATTGTTTTGTAGTTGTACCTATGGTTCTTTGTTCTTTGGTAGTGTTAGTTATGTTTAGTTCTTACACATGATTGTATGACAAGGGAAGCACCCTAAAAAGGCCCAAAGAAGAAACGGCATGAGCACACACTTCCACTTTGGTTAACAATTACACCCATTTTGATTAACAGTAACATAACATTTTGACACACTTGAGGCAAATAGCAACAGTTTGGTCCAGTTAAGGGCAAAAAACTAAGGCATACTCACTGCCAAACTAATGTAAATGTCAAACATTGTGTATGTACTGGTCTATACAAATATAGAATGGAAACTAACCGAGCAAAACAAAAAACTAACGTAAAAGAGATGACCCGCCGCAACGCGCGGACGGGTCAACATAGGTGGTTATGAGTAACATATAATTTTTTATTCCCAGATTAGTTATTATCAGGTACTTAACAGAAAGGCTGGTGGAAAGCTAAAACCAGAGGGGTATCACAACTGCACAAAGTGATTGACAAATCTAATTTTAATTAGGGCATTAAATGTACTAAACAAGAAAAAGTGTTTTATGTCTTTGCTTTTCAGATTCATGATATACATTGAGTCTTGAAAATGCAACTACCCAAATACAAAAGGATGATCACACACCTCGAATAGTTAGGTAATACCGAATCAACCATTATATCTATGAAACAAAATGCTAGGTAACTCAAAGCTGTAGCTAAAATCATACAGGTTGAACCACATCATAAGTCATAACTTAAAATAGGCACACCTCCCACTTTAAGCAAGAAAATAACATGTAGAACAGCAGTTACTATAAATAAGAAACCATATAAGAAAAAAATTCCATGCAGTTTGTCATTACATCTTTCTTTGGAACAACAAGTTAGTTTCTCACCACATTTGATTTTTAATCTGATATACAAGGCATCTTTGCTTAATTTCTTAATAACTAAGCAACTCAAACTGATAAACGTATCACTAATGAAATACCATTCATAATCAGTGTTCTTTAAGAATAACCCTAACACTCTTATGAATTAGTTGGTGGAATAAATGTTTAGTTTGGGTAAGCACTGATGTGTTCTCATGACACTATGTCACTCCTCAAACTTCATAAAAGAAAACAATTGTTGGTTTAGTCAAGAGTTTAACATAACTTCATAAGTTAAAATACCTGCTGGATCAAAGCGATTCTTTGATTACTAGCTGCCATAACAACAACACAAAATGGAAACCTAGAAGCCTTCAAACTGTTACTCATCTTAAACCCCTCACTTGCCCTAATGCTCCCACCCCAAGCAACAAAATTCTCATTTATAAACGCTGACAAAACCTCAGTACACAGACACACACTGATCAGCAGGAAAAAAAATATCCTATGTATCAAATCATGAGGTCACATATATGTTAACTCGTGAGGTCTAGATTGGAAAGAAGTAAATTTAACCTCTTAAATAGATAAAAATTAAGAGAAAAAAACATTTTTTTAACCGCGTTTTTTACCGGGTTCCAACGATTCTCCAACTCAAAGTGGGTTCCAAAATACCCCAACCCTACATATATATCTATTACTATATATAATACATATTGGTCTCGAGGGTATTTTCGTCATGAAAAATGCTGAATCCTTAAGACGCGTACAAAGGTTTATGCAGTATGTACAAGTTCTTGAAGCATCAAAATTAAACCTTCATTCACCATTTACAAGTATAAAGCATGAGGGTATTTTCGTAATATAGCTATTCAGCTCCTTTTGCTCTCGATGGCCGCTCCTTCTACTCTCGAATGGCGCATCTCGGGCAGTCACTCTCTCTTCAGTTGGGCAATCGCCTACCCATCCCATCGATTACCACATTTCAGCATCTCAATTCAATTGGACCGCTCCTGCTATTCAATTCAGCTGGACCGATGATCATGCCTCCTGCTATTCTTAAATTGGACCGCTATCTCCTACTTGATTCAAATTGGAGAATCAAATTGAAAGGCCCCTCCTATTAAGTCGCATCTCCCTCTCCATTTTCATTTTACCATATTCATCGCAGCTCCATCTCCATCCTATAAAATTGAAGGTACCGATTTTATCAGTGCAGAAGCTTTCAGGTATCTTCTATCACGAAGTATCTTCATTCTGTTGTGTATTACCCAATTTCTCTCGATCCAGATGTAAACCCTAATGATTCTTTGCCATCAAATTTGAAGCCTTGAAAGGTGTGTATCTCTGTAGTTCATGTTATCAACGGTATAATTTCATTTTATCCATCTATTTGCTTTGAGTATAGGGTGTTGCAAAATTTTCATGAATATAATCTTCCTCGCATCAGGTATGTTTTGTACTGATTTCACTCATTTATTTGAAATAATTTCTAAGTCTTTCTTTAATTTCAGCTCACACAATGTAAATATGTTTACTTCCATATTTTTTAGGCGTTTGCTTCCAAGATTTTGTAGGCGTTTGCATTTAGGCTTGAAAATGAATTGGCTTTATTCATGTAATTCTTAAATCTTCACTGTAGTATTATTTGTCCTTGCATTTAGGCTTGAAAATGAATTGATAGTTGCCACTGGATAAGAGGAGCTTGCAGTGGTGATATCTGAATACGGTTTCAAGTAAGTACTGTTAATCTCAATGGAATGCAAATATTGTATCTTTGAGTTTCGTTATTATAAAAAGGTTGTTTTATCAGATGAATATGTGTTTTGCTTTAATAGCATTGACCCTTTATCACCATACAAAACCTGGGCCACTAAGCAGCAATGCAATGAGCAAAGAGACCCCAGGACTCAGTCCCAAGTTTTGATGCCACTTCTGAAAGAGTTAAAGCAGCTTTTGTTATGGGTGATCCCGTTGATTGGGTAGAGATATTCAGGTAGCTTTTCTTTTTCTTGTTAACTTTATTTTTTCTTTTTATATATTATGTTTAGAACAAATATGAATGGATGTCATTTTATTTTTGTTAGAATAAGTGACCTAAAGAAAACATTTAATATTGTTAAAAATCATTAATTCAAATAACCTAAAGTAACTTTTGGGTGTATTTTTAGGTACTTTGGGCTATCTTGGAGCTAGAAGGAAAGTGGATACTGCTTAAAAAAATGAAAAAGTGCTCTGTAGTTAGAGGTAGAATACACACAAATCAAAGAGTTTGCAACTTTCTGTTGGAACACTAACAATTTTTTTTTGGTTTAGATCATTGAGGCCGGCTTTTGTACCAAGGTTTCTCAAGAGTTTTGGACATTGATTTACAGAAGCAGTTAAGGCCTTACATAAAATCCATGGTCCCACTTCCTGGTATCTTTCACTGTGGGTATATATGTTTTTTTATCGAAATTATTTTATATGCATATTTTCATGTTTAATTCCTTAATTTTTTTTATCATGCTATTTAATGAGTTTCACATGAATTGCTGATTTTGTAGCAGATGCTTCGATGGCTTAGATATAATCAGTATTTTAAATGTTTTAATGATGATATATTAATCTGCATATATGTGTTTGAACTCTCAGTGAAATATAAATTATTGTTTTAAATTATACAAGTTTTATGTTTAGTGGTTGACGGAAGTCAGATTAAGATATGTTGTAGCTGCAAGGAAAAGAGTTCCTTATTGAAAACTTCAATTTGGTGTTAAAAAATTGTTATTTTTACTTGTAGATAATCTGAATTCTGTTTTAAGCCTCCTAAATATCAAATAAATGTTTTATGTTCTACAAACACATAAATACCCCTTAAGCAAGGTTTCTCGATTCACAACTCTGTGTTTGTACAACACTAGAATGGTTATTTTATTTTTGTCTATCTTCTCTTTATTTTATAGGTATGAAAAAGAATGGTTGCAAGACAGTCGAGTGAAACAAGCTTTTATAGGTATAATAAGTGTGTGCAGTTATATCCCTTCAAATGGATAGAATGAAACAAGCTTTTGTGTTTAGAAAGTTGTTGGTGCATATGATGTTGAAATTTGTTTTTAGAGAGTAATGAAATCTGAATTTTGTGTATAGATAAAAGGAAAGCAGATTAGCCCTTTTATTCCAACCAAACTAAGTGTCTTCTGTTCAGTTTAATCAGAATATCATATTACAAAACCAAATTTAATCAGCTGGACAACCATCACTAACTGCTATGCTCAACGTTGAGAAGGATTAGAAGCATTGAGAGTGTTAAGAATCTATAACCATCAATGTTCAGTTACACTAGAAATCATAAATATAACGTGTTAAGAATCTACAACCATCAATGTTCATACCTGTATAAGTAAGTGATGTGTATGTGCATCTGAGTACTTTAAAAAATCAGCAGAACTTCATTGAGTTGGGTCTATTCATTTTATGAATTTTCTGTCATGTTATTCTATAACTATGAAAGAAATGATTTCAAATGCATGAATATTATAGTATTCTGATTATCTCTCATTGGAACGCAGTTAATTGTTTGACTATTTATTGTAAAGACTCCATTTGTTAATCTTATGACGGTAACCCATTCATCTTGTAATTGATACTTTGTTGGTTCTTTGAATCCTGCATATTTATTTATAATTGTACCAGAACTCGGATATAATTTAAGTTTTAACGTTAAATTGTATTTTGAAGGGGAGAGAAGTCCTTTGGGTTAATCATCATCCAACAACAAAGATATGGATATTGAAATTGGTGGCAGTGATACTTTTGCTAAATTACCTGTTGATAATATCTACATTTTATTGCCTTCAAATGTGGAACCAATGTATTAGAATGACTAATCTTTGTTTACCAAATATGTTATGAATATTCATTGTGTTTACCAAGTTGTGTTTATATATCATGATATCAAATGGTATATCTAGGTGGGTTGCTAATCCGTATATTGGTTTCAATGATCTGTTAGTAATTATCATGGAAGTGATTTGTAGAATATACTATTTTTCAGTTATCCTTACAACCCATAATTAAACATATTTCTTACTGATCATGAATACAATTTGATCCCACAATATTAGCAAAATTTCCTTATTTGTATATGTGGTCCACGAAAGCAGAGTTGACCAAATGCTTATTTTGGGTTTAAAATTTCATACTGTTTAAATGGAATCAATAGTACATGTATTTGATTATAACATATTATGTGGAGTTTGTAGGGACTGTGTTTGTTATGAAACTGGGCACTATAAGGTTGTTAATGTCTTCTGTACATATAAAGTAGTTTGTTTTCTTACATGTAGTTATAACATATAACGGATTATTTAATTCCTATATGGACTGAAACCTTCGTTTCCGTTTTCTTTGATGTAGGTTTCTTTTGTTGCCTTTGTTTCAAGGTAATTTGCTCTCTCTTAGTGCCTATGTTTGCTTTCATGTCTTTGATAATTAACTGTGCAAAGTTGACTATCAGCTCATCAGCAACCTTTGCACGGATGCTCATTTGGCGTAAGTCAACAAATTTAAGCAAAAAACGGAAACATGCCAAACGGGTTGATGGTCATCCAAAATATATTGATGAGTATGGGCAGCTGTAGCTACCAAGGCTTTGAAAGAACATTGTTCTCCTAAAGAAATTTTCGACAGGTAATTAATTGTTATAGCTTCATTCCATTCGTCTTAAGATTCGGTTATGTGTGAGTTTTGTGCATTAACTTCTTTGTGCTGATAAAAAATAGTCTCTCAAGTTTTTGTTTGTTGTAGGAACATACATGCCCTAAACTTCAGCTCACTCCTTGACTTAACACCCGATCAAGAGAAACACGCATCTTCAAATTTATTACTAAATAACTTCAGTGGTCTAGCTAAGCTAACAACTGTTTATTTTCCTTGATATTTTTATACTGCTAGGTCATACTTGATTTCTCTCACGTTTGTGCATGATCTGATTTACTGATATTGTGTGTAGGTTTTGAAAGCCCTCCCAAATCCAATAATTGTCACTTCAGTTTGCTGTTGGGAGTGTGATTGTATTCTTGATGTGGACAATGAATCTTCACAAACGAGCTAAAATCAGTGGTGCACAGGTATTTCCATGTTTATATGGCATTAAGTAGTCCACTTCTCTTTTGTGAACATGGCTGGGTTTTGGAGTGCGATGACATCCAATTTGTCAAACCAATTGCATAATGTCCCAAGCAAGAAATTTATGGTTAAGAAAGAGGTATCCTTAGTATATTGTGTTTCACTACTGCAACCACCAAAAGCAACTTAGATCTACAAAATATTTAGAAGTTTTTGAATTAGCATTTAACTTGATTTCATCTAAAAGAGGGCTGCTGAGATTTATGTGAATCATTTATAATAAATTAATCATGGGATGTTGGATTTTGATAAAGATTAGCAAGCGGGTTAAAGGTTTTAAATAATAAACTATCATGCCGGGTCTAAATCTCAATATCCAGGGTCCGCTATTTATTTTCATGACCCATGCAAACTGTAGCGCTCAAGATAAATTGTTCATCACATCTGGAAAAAAAAGAACTTTCAAATGTGTTATTTGTAAGACTTTATATGATGGATTTGGGTGATGTTGGGTCATCTATTTTAACATTTTCAATTACCCACTGATTATATTTTGGCACCCCAAGTGAACATCAATTAAAGTTAACTAGGTTGGCTTTTAATTTTGCTATTTAATATATATTTCAATGCTTACTTTTTAAATTGACAAACATGGTTGCTGCAATGATCAAAACCAATGATAAAATAATGAATATGCTAATCATTTGTTGATGTGGTGAAATTGATTTTCAAAGGTGTTTCATCGATTGCATACAAAAACAATATATTGTAGCTTGCTTTGTTTTGGTTAATGGTTCATAATTCAATTGTCAAAGTGGCTGAACACAGAGGCTTTTATTAACAATGATTCATTCATGGTTAGCAACAGTCAGCATGCATGAAGTGTTGAATTGACAGTACAAGGTTGAGACTTTTGAAACTTTGATTTAAATTGAAGTGTTGTTGAAATTGTGTTTAATTGGCACATTCTTATCAATTCTATTTGTTCTCCCATTATTTAAGGTTTGTTATGGAAGGACTTCAGTTTTTAAGGTAAAAGAATTTTGCATCTTCTTTTACAATTTCTTATTTCTACTAAGAAATGGGCAGTTAAACTAAAAATGTTTGCATATTTATCTATCTAAAAAGTATGCTTAAATGAATACAATTGATAGTTTGGTTAAATGTTCTTGCATAAGTTTTATTAATGAAGCTCAAAACTATTTATGTTTATGTGGGGATGCACTTAGGCATACATACAGCAGGGCCTGCAGCAAAGGACCCCAAATAAGAAGAAACTTGCAGACTAGACCTCCAAACCTGCAGGTTATACACCAAAATATAAGCCTGCAATTGTTCAGGAAAAAAAGTGAACCTGCCGGTTTGCACTCTTCTCTCTCTTATATTCCTTCACAGAAATGGTAACTCTGATACTTTGACCTCCAAACCTGATAATCCTGTTACTGTTACTTTCCCATTTATTTAAATATTATCCATTAAAATGCAAGTTCTAACTTATTTTTGTGTATCTTTTTATAGATGATACGCTATGGTATGGGGAGTTATGTTTTATAAAGATACTCTGAGTCAGACTGGACCATTAAGGAAGGTACAAGTTATGTTGAGGGATCTGTATTTATTACGGTGGAAAGAGGTTCTTAGAGTGCTGGCTAGATGAGATAAAGCATATCAATAAAGTTGACTTAGGATACGAGTAGTAGGTTTGGTTCAACAGTTGAGATATCAGCAGGTTTATACTAGAATAGATTGGGCATTAGGCATGCCAAAGACCATTCTTCTTTCCCTTGGAAATTTGGTTGCAGTAAAGCATGGTAAGGTTTGCAATAAAACATGGTGAAGAAGGTTCATGGATATTACCATTTTATCATGGAAATTTATTTCTAAAATACTTTGTTGTTTACATTAAAACTTATTCTATTACTTTGCTTGAAAACAAACAGAAGGCTCCTATTACCAACAAGAAAAATGAAAAAAGGTCAGCTATGGTCATTCGACAACAAAATGAACGGCAAGGATCTCCCTAGGAAGAGGCCATCGATGAAAAAAGTCCACACAAATTGTTTGTCAAATACTTGGAGTCTTGGATGAGTTGTTTTATAAATGGAAGAAGATATTGTTGGAGGTTCAACAAGTGGAAGACGTTTTGGAGTTTCGAGTGGTTTTATAAAAGATTTTTTACGTTTCTAATTAGAAAAAAAACACTTGGTTGAAGACTTGAAGCTATTAATAGAAGCTTGAATAGTAGTTACTAATGCTATATAAATGTTATGTTATTTTCTACTATGTAAATCAACTTTCTCCTTTGTATAAAACCCAAAAGTAACACAACGGACTTGACGCTATAAAATAGGCTTTGTATTCGATCTTTAATCAAAATAAAAATAAGATGTGGCAGTTTTTATTAGTTTGTTGTATTTTGACAATTTGTTTCGGTCAAAGAGTTAACAAAATTCATTTAAAAATGAATAAACTTTCATATCCACTTTGAAGTAGAGATTTCTTTGTGTTGATTTTCATGTGGCAATATCCCACAATCAATTGATATGTCAATTTTAATATAATAAATTTGTAACTTTTCTACAATAATTACTCATAAATTTACTAAAAGATCAAAAATGAAACTTTTTCGTGTAGTTTGTAAGTGTCTTTAAACTTGCAACAATATCATTTTTATAAAAAAAAATCGAACAAATCGCCGCCTTGAGTGTCAAATATAACCAAGGTCATAATAAGCCGGAAGTCTGAAATTGATATCTACGACTATAAGTTTCATTCACCCTAGCGACTAATCTGCTCAATCTATTTGCAGCAATGAATTGAACTTTATACATAGGCTTGGCAGCGTCACAAAGGTCACATGCACTGCTAAATTTCATTTACATGCAAAACTCGAAGTTGGAATAACAAAACTTGAAGTCAAAGGAAACGTCCAAGGAATATATGACCTTGGTTGCGGTAGAATGGTTCGGTGGCAATTTTTGTTCCCGAAGTCCCTTGAGTCTATTCTGAAGAAGGCGATGGCTTCTGAAGAAGAAATGTAGGATTGTCTTTTTGTATTTTGCGTAAACCATGGTTATTATTGTGATCATTTAACATCTTTTGCGCAAGAATGTATAAACAGTTTTATGTTAAAATAACTCATTTAACATCTTTTCCTTACTATGGAATTCATTGACTCTCGGATTTTGATTTAAAAAGTACTATGTTATTACTGATATCTTAAAACTATGTTGATGACTTATATCTTACAACTCATTTGGTTTTAAATTACTATGTTTGTGACCAATATATATTTCAATTCAGGTGTTTGTTGTTATTTGTTTGAGTTCTAAAAAAAACGAATACCCCAATGTAAATTGTCTTGCCGCCATAACAAGCGAACAAATAAACAAATATCGTGTTGTAGTTTGTTGTGCCCCTGCAACGCACGAATAGAAGACGAATAACACGTTATACACTGTCGCCGCCGCAACGCGCGGGCACACGGCTAGTATATATATATATATAGGTTTAGGGTAAAATACATCTAGCAAAAACGCTACATTCATTGCGGATTGATCTGGGGCGTCCATCAAGATCATCCGACAGCCAGGATCTATGGTGTTTTCCGCCTATGGTGTTTTTATTCCCCCGAAAACGCCATAGGCGGAAAACACCATAGATCCTGGCTGTTGGATGATCTTGATGGACGCCCCAGATCAATCCGCAATGGATGTAGCGTTTTTGCTGGATGTAGGATAACTCAACTCTATATATTATATATATATATATATATATATATATATATATATATATATATATAAATATATATATATATAGGGAAGGGTTCCGTGTAGACCCCTTAAAATTTGTAGACCCCGTAGACCCCTATAAAACTCAATAAAAATAAAACTCAGTGTTGTAAATTTGGTTTTTTTTTTATTACGATAAGCTTTTAAGAACCAAAAAAATAAATAAATAAATAAAAAAAAAACAAAAAACATTAAAAATCGAACATTTTAAGACAACGAGTTTTAAAATAATGAGTTTTAAACGCAACACTGAGTTTTATTGAGTTTATTGAGTTTTAAACTCATTGATTTTTAAAACTCATTGTCTTAAAATGTTTAATTTTTAATGTTTTTCGTTTTTCTTTTCTTTTTAATTGTCTTTTTTTGTTCTTAAAAGCTTATCGCAAAAAAAAAACTAAATTAACAAAACTGAGTTTTATTTTTTGTGAGTTTTAACGAGTTTTATTGAGTTTTATAAGAGTCTACGGGGTCTACAAAAAATAAGGGGTCTACACGGATCTTTTACCTATATATATATATATATATATATATTTCACATGTGAAAGTGTTAATTATAAAATTAATGTTGCCTAACCTGATCTGATCGAGGTTTTTTGCCAAAAAAAAGTGTCATGTGCCTGTGTCCCTTTGGTCATATGTGTACACTTTAATTTTTCATCTTTCTTCATTCGTTAATAAACTCATTACATATTGTGAGGTTTTCTTTCTGTTTATAAGAATCACCAAATTTTTCAGTATCTATTTATACCTATATTGTGTCAGATTCATGTTTATTATCTATTTTTGGTCTCTTATTCTTGGTTTTATTAAAAATAATACATTTTTTCCCTTTGCAGCTGAATATCACTGTTTTCTTCAGCCCAGGTATTATTCAATATATATGTGAGTGTGTATTGTTATTTTACATCTACGCCTGTCTATGTGTATGTTTCCTTTTGGTATATGATATCTAAACTATGCCTGTTTTTATGCCAATAATATTTCTTTAGACCCACATGTGTAACACCAGTAGACAGAGTTAATCACAGGTTGATTTTACTCAGTATTATTTTTTTCTCTCTCTTTGTAGTAACATGTACCTTAGGTATACTTGATATCATATATAGTTGTAGTAGAAGGAGATACGTATTTCCTTAATATAGCCGGTTTTCAGTATATATGATGTTCTTGAGTTTCATTTTTAACTATACTCATTTACTATATCTTGCTACATGTTAGTTCCTGTATTTTCATCTGTCGCAGTCTGGAATTCGCTGTATTGTATGCATTATTACACAACCATGTATTCCTGTTTCTTCTTTATTACTTTGTAGGACTCTTTTTTGTATCAATGGTTTCTCAACGCATTCCTGTAAAGTCCCAAAAAAATATACGAAAAACTCAACCTACACGTAGATACGTACAGCATACAAATGCTTTGGAAATTAATCAAACCCCCTCAACACATCCTGAACAGAGTCCTAAACCTGTTTTGTTAACCTCTTTAAGTTCAGATGTTGCATCAACCTCTACAGTAGAACAGCCGCCGGCTCCACGTAGGCGAAGAGTCACACGCCGTGATGCGTCAACGTCTCGGTCGTCTTCGAGTTTTTTGGATAACCACGTCATTGAGTATGAGTATCTTGGATTATGTGATCAACTTTGTGAGCACTGTGGAGCCCTTTTTTGGTATGCTGAACGTGTCAAGTCGAGGCCCATTGGTGAATCACCCAGATATAGCATTTGTTGTCGTGGTGGCAAAGTTCGTCTTCCGATCTCTGCTGATCCTCCTGAACGTATTAAGGCGCTTTATGGAAATTCTCACTTCCTTGAAAATATACGTAAATATAACTCAATGTTCTCCATGACATCATTTGGTGCAGTCATAGATGAGGAGATTAACGATGGTAGAGGTCCCTATGTTTTCAAGATTCAAGGGCAAATTCTGCACTGGACGGGTCCCTTATGGCCTGATGCTAAGAAAGGCCCGAGATTCATGCAAATGTACGTCTATGATACTGAACATGAGGTTCGTAATAGATTAAACATTTTTGACATGGATGATGATGGTGGTATGTTTTCAAAGGTTGTCAGGTTCATCATTTCTATACTTGATGATATTAATCCTTTGATAAAACTACTTAGAACTGCAAGGGATATATGTTCGACATCTTTTGTTCCAGATTTTGCTATTCATATATATGATGGGAAAAAACAACGTTCTTACAATGCTCCATCGGTCGGAACTTTAGGTGCCATAATCTGTGGGGATGATAATGTCTCAGCCGATTTTGATATCATTGTCCATAATAAATCTGGTAATCCTCAGAGAATTAGTATTCTTCATCCTTCGTATATGGCGTTACAGTATCCACTTTTATTTCCTTTTGCTGAACAAGGGTGGTCACCAGATATGCGTTTGACGCTTCCCTCTCATACACGTGGTCGACCTGTTACCATACCATCTCTTAATCTAGATAGGACTGCTTCCAAACCTCCTTCTAATCGTAACACCCAACTGACACTCAATATGTTCTATAGCTTCCATATTCATGATAGGCAAAACGTGTACAGTTTACCGTTACGAGGAGATCGTTTGTTTCAGCAGTATCTGGTTGATGCGTATGTTTCTATTGAACATAATAGACTACAGTATATACGTGTTAACCAGTCAGATCTGCGTACAGAGTTTTTACATGGTATGTATGATGCAATTTCTCGTGGTGATACTTCAGGTAAGTCTGTTGGTAAAAGGATTTTGTTACCATCTTCGTTTACTGGCGGTCCACGCTATATGTATAAACACTATCAGGATGCTTTAGCAATATGTCGTGTTCATGGTAATCCACAATATTTCATTACCTTCACATGCAACGTTAACTGGCCCGAGATTTCTAATTATCTTACATCTCCGTCGGGTGCCCGTTCTGTTAGTAGAAAGCGTCCTGATACGATTGCTCGCGTCTTTCAGCTTAAAGTTGGTCGTATGTTGACCTACATACGAGATAGTCGCCCTTTTGGTGTGGTCACAGCAGGTAATTGTCTTTGTTATCAGTTGTTCTCTTCTATACTTTTCTTACCTATTCTTATGTCCTTCTTTTTACTCCTTATTCTGTTAATACAGATTTATACACCATCGAGTTTCAGAAACGGGGTCTTCCTCATTGTCATATTCTTATATGGGTTTCTAAAAAAGATCATATTGTTGATCCGAGAGATATAGATAAATTCATTTCAGCTGAAATTCCTGACCCTGAGTCTGATCCGCTTTTATATACCCTTATTACGGAATCTATGATGCATGGCCCCTGTGGTCATCTTTGGCCTAATGCTGTTTGTATGAAAGACGGTCGTTGCTCAAAACACTTTCCTAAAACTTTTGAGAACGTTACAAGATTCGACGATAACGGTTATGTGTACTATAAAAGATCCCGCAAAACCTTTCCTGATCTCAGGCCTAATATACCATTGGATAACCGTTTTGTCGTTCCCTATAATCGATCACTCTGTCTTAGATTCAATGCTCATATCAACGTGGAGTATTGCGGCTGGAACATGTTGATAAAATATCTTTTTAAGTACATTTCAAAGGGTACAGATCGTGTTAAGTTTCTTATAAGTAAGAATCATTCT
>JBCNJP010006877.1:0-14000 GCA_039602395.1 Deinandra increscens subsp. villosa | reverse complement strand
CATTCTAAACCATTTCGAACTATCTTGCAGAGCCCTTAACCTAGAACCTCAATTGATTCAATTCTGTGCCTTCTACCGACTTACCATGTCTGGTGATTGGTATACTTTTGAAAAGCGCAGAGATATCAACCAACTTTTTACTGGAAAACCACCCACCAATCGCCAATGGAAAAACCAATTTTTCTATCTAGACAACTCGTGTGTCCCGGATGCCATGAAATAGCGTGACACTAGGTTGATTGTTCATGACATTATCCCCAAAAAAGATGAAATTCACCAAGCCACATATGAACTTATAAGTAAATTTGTTCATCCAATCCGCCCAGTACCTGAAGAAATACTAGTTCTTGCAAGAATTAGTAAAAACTGGTTTTTTCCTCAGATGCACCCCGTCATCTTATGCGGGAAAGAAAGTGCGTTTCTCCTTATAAAATCCCTTCTTACCATTCATTTATGTTAACTTACTATAACTTTTTATTTCCATATGCAGTCATGGATCTATCTGATGCCTTACAAGTGAAGGATTTTAACCAACTGAATTTCGGCAAAACGGAGATCGGAAAAGAAGCATCTTCCACCATAACACTTCCTACTACTTCTACCAAAGTTTTTACTGATGCATCCCCTGTTGCTACTGCTGATGAAACCCCTATCATCTCAGAAACCCCATCACCGATCCTAACTTCTCCTCAAGAAGAACCTCGTCCCCCATCTCCAATAGTTCAAAAAAGAAAGAAGAGATGTGCCAAACCTTCCAAAGGCACAGCTGAAACAGAAGGAGAAGAAGATGAGAACACTCTTAAGAAAACTCGCAAGTCACCAGTAACCTGATCGAAAGCAAAGTTCTCTAGCACCGTTGAAGCCCTTTCTGAACATCTTGGAGATCAAAGAACCCCTTCACCTCTATCTGAAGGCGAAAGTGTTCCTACCATGTCCCCCCCCCCAGTTTAGCACATCTGGACAGTACTACCTTTGCTGACTTTATTCAATCACCCTGTCAGACCATTGACTTAACCGGTACCCCATCTACTGCGATTTCTATCCCTGAGTGTGAGCTTCCCTCAGCTTTTACACACACCATGGTTCCATCACCAGTTGTTTCAGCATCACCCTTATCAACCCAATTCTACACCAGTGGTACCTCAAAATTTGGATTTTCTTCTACTCCTCCCTGCTTTACAGATGCAATGTGGATTCGTAATGAGGCAAAACTAATGGCATCTCGCAACAAATCCCCTTTTGGTCTTGATGAGCTATTTATTCCTACCTGGAACATTACCAACAGGGACAGCCTATCGGATCCCGCATGTGCCAAAGATTTCTTTCTGAAGGTTATTGGACCAGGCGATGCGAGACGCTCAGAGGATATGCCAGCTCCAGAATTCGTATCAAAAGTTGTTTCTTCTTATTCCATGAACACAAACGTTATTCCTGAACTCTACAACTGTTGGATTAAAGCCGAATTTCAGCTATAAACACTAAATGCGAAACTGGCTTGGCTGCAAAACCGGATCTGCAATAAAGAAATCAGATGCTCCAAAAAGAAAATCATGAATTATCCCAATCCAATGCTGCTATTTTCTCCAGGTTATCAGATGTAGAGAAATATTTGAACAGTTCCCTGACCTTAGTCGAAAGCCTAGAGAAACAGAAACAGGACCAATTTGCTGATTACCTGAAGGGTCTAAAGGAAAAAGATGACAAGCTTGCAGACCTGCACATTCAACTCCAACAAAGAAGTTCCGGTATTACACTTCTTTTCTGTGCACACTCGCATTCATTCTTTTCTTCCCAACTGTCCTTTCTTACTTTACACATTTCCTTTAATTGTTAGAACTTGATGCTGTCAAATCTGCTTTTGATGCTGAAAAGCATCTGTTGGAAGAAAGTAAGAAGACTTTGAAGGATGACAGGGATTGGTTGATCACTAAAGGCATTACTGTAGCTGTGAACAAAGTTTTAAAAGGTCAAGATCTTAAACTAGCCATTACCTCTTCCCTCAACGCCATGAACGCATGTGGCTATAATGAGGGTGTTCGTGCAGGAGTATTTTCAGCATCTGTTGACCCCAAGGTGACTGCTGCAACTTGCCAAGGATTTGACCCCGAAGCCCCCAAGAAACTACAAGAAGCAAATGCAAACTTCCAAAAATTGACATTTCCTTTTGTTGAAGTTTGTAAGAATTTGCAAGATACATCCATCGAGCAAATCAAAGAGGTCTTGGCAGCTGAAATTCCATCAACCACCGTCCGCCACCTTTGAAGACCTCAAGGTACATCCCTCTTTTGGTTCCTTTTGATCAAGACAATGATACATTTGACTCCACCTGCGAGTGGATTTATTTTGGGTGCCCGTATGTGTAGGGCGTAACTTTTCTAGACAATGTTTCTTTTATGCACTTTTTATGACTTGTCTATTTGGAATGTATGGCTATGACTTTATTATGTCATTATGTGCATTATATTTCGTATTTGCTCGTTCGTATGTGTATTGATTATATTATAAACCCAAATGACCACATGCGTCCATGTCGTCACCTTAAGTTTCTAACCATAACCATACACATACTGTAAACTTAACAGCTAGTAACTCATGGTTACTTTTTTGGTCTCATAAACCTTATCCAGAACTTTGAGAGTAACCTTAGCCTCTCTCAAGTATAACTTCTGGAAATGTGGATACTGCGTAACTACCTCTTATGACCTCATAGGTCGCATCTTTGCAGGATGCTTTTATTGATCAATGTAATTGGTTTAAATGAACCGCATCTATTTTAAGATGCATGGGGGCCAACCATTCTTCAATCTACTAGATTGAGTTCATCACATACGTATGTTTTTTTTTTTTTTTTTTTGACAACAACCTATTGCTCATAGCAATTATGCAATTTTTTTTATCTCAGAAAATGGAACATATCCATCTATATATTTTGTTTTTTACAATCTCATTTATCAAAGACTTTACAAGTAATATTTTTTCAGATGCACTCCATTCCATGGTCTTGACATTAGATTTCCGCTTCCATCTTCCAACAAATAAGATCCTTTACTCAACACTTCCGAAACCTTATAAGGACCTTCCCATTGTACGGCCAACTTTCCTTTAGGCTCCACCCTACTAACATCATTATTCTGCAACACAAGATCCCCCTCTTTAAATTGATACACTTTCGCATGAGCATTATAATATTTTTCCATTTCGGATTTGTACCGGCTTTCCCTAATAGCTGCCATTTCCCTTCTTTCTTCCATCAAATCTAAATTTGTTCTTAACTCTTTCTCGTTGTCTCGTTCTTCAAGCATTCTTTGGGTAGGTAGTCCTACTTCCGCAGGAATAACCGCTTCCATACCATATGTTAAGCTGAATGGAGTTTCGCCATTACTTGTTTTTGGCATAGTCCGATGCGCCCATAATACATGCGACAATTCGTCCACCCAGCCGCCTTTTGCCTTATCCAAGTGCACCTTAATTCCTTCCACCAAACTTCTGTTAATTTGTTCCACCTGCCTGTTTGTCTGTGGATAAGCGACAGATACGAAAATTTGTACTATGCCTAACTCCTCACACCATCCCCGAAATGGATCTTCTGCAAATTGCTTTCCATTATCCGATACAATATGTAAAGGTAACCTAAACCTGCATATAATGTATTCCCATACAAATTTCTTTATATGCTGCCCTGTAATGTTTGCCACCGCCTTCGCTTCTACCGACTTCGTAAAGTAATCTACCGCAACAATAAGAAACTTTATTCTTCCCGCAGCCTCCGGAAATGGTCCAACAATATATATCCCCCACTTATGGAAAGGCCATGCGGTAGTAATAGGAACAAGCTCATGTTTCGCTTTCAGACTCACCGGAGCATGTCGCTGACAACTGTCACACTTCCGAAGCTCCTCCATAACCAACTTATGCATACCTGGCCAATAATATCCCAAAATCACTAACTTGTTGACGACCATGCGGGGTCCCATGTGATTTCCACAAATACCCCCATGCACCTCCCGTACAGCACTTTTTGCCTCATCCTTTGTTAAACACCTTAATAATGGTCCAAGATATGTTTTTCTATATAAGACCCCATTCTGTAATTGATACTGTAAAGAGTTCAACTTCACTTTTCGTGCTTCCTCTCTAGTCATAGCTCCTGATAGGAAACCCTTGGAATTTCAGGAAGGAGATCATGTTCTTCTGAAAGTTTTGCATGGAAGGAATTACTCGTTTTGGGGAAAAAGGAGAGTTAAATCCAAGATAAGTTGGACCGTTCAAGATTATTGAAAGTATCGGTCTTGTTGCTTATAGTTTGAATCTACCTAAGGAGCTAAGTTCAGTTCATAACATATTCCATGTATCTAATTTGAAGAAATGTCTATCGGACGAATCGCTCATAGTTCCACTTGAGGAGTTGGAGATTGAGGAGCAATTGCATTTCGTAGAGGATCCTGTAGAGATAAAGGATCGTGAAGTTAAGCAACTCAAGCAGAGTAGGATTTCGACTGTTAAGGTTGGGTGGAAATCAAAATGTGAATCGGAATTCGACTGGGAGCGCGAGAGACTACTCATTCAAGCAGTCAGGGCTGAGAGGCAGAACTACCTCTTAAATTTCAGAACGAAATTTCCTAAAAGGAAGGGATGATGTGATAATTGGGAAAAACTGATGCGAAATCGAGAGAAACTGATGTGAGAAATCTGAAATTTTTTCTTTTACTGTTGAGTAACTATTAAACTTTAATCTATACCATTGAGTAAAGCATGAAACGATATTTTATTTTTGAGTAAAATAACCTGATTCTCTCACCATTTACAACGGGGTTGTAACTGCTAAACTTGTGAAACTATTACTCTTAACTTAAACTCTTAGCAACAGGGTTGCGATCTTAAGTTTTGGGACGAAAATTTTTAACAAGGGGAGGATGAGACATTCTGGCCCTTCGGGTGGGACCAGAGTCTTAAAAATGGATAAAACTGATAAAACTGGCAAACCAGGAAATGCGTATATAGGCGTAGTATGTCAATTAAGCTATTAGAAGAGTCTAGTAGCCTTAAAAAGCTTTATAAACATCACATACAAGTTGGAGTCTCAAAACATTGGTGATTAATGGAAACCTGATACATGTTGTGAATTTTGTGCGAAAGTGTTGCGTAAATCTAAATATACGATCTGATATGATACGTGGCATGTTAATACTTAATTCTAGTGGATTTGATATGATAAAAATGATGATGAAATAAAAATGGGAGAAAACGTAGAAAACTGGACTCAAAAACGCGAAAACATAGAAAACTTGACCGGTCAACAAAAGTCAACCGAGGAGGCTGACTAGGGCGGTTCGTGGACCAGCGAGTTTGCTGGTGAACCCATTAGTGGTCCACGAATGGTCCAGAATCGGGAAACCCTAAAATGCAGCTATATAAACGTTGTTAGCCGCAAATGCTCTCATTTATTGCCCCCTAAGCTTCTCCTACAGCCTCTATATTCTGTCCCAATATTTACCATCATCATATATCAAGATCCTCTAAGTTTTTTGGTGAATCTAAGCTCCAAATCATCATTAAAATCATTCTTGATCATTCAGTATGTGTTTCTTTGCTTTGTTCTTGCTTAAAAGTCATCAAGTTTTCATCTTCACGGTAGATCTATGTTCCTTTCATGATGATATGATATCTTGGTTAGATCTAGTGATTAGGATAATAAAGTTTGGATTTTTATATGAAAAATGTAATTTTTCATGATGATATGGACGATCTAAGTTTAGATCTAGTGTTTGCATACTTGCATGTTGATATAGATGTGATTTTTATGCATGGATCATGTTTTAGATGTTGGATGATGTTAGATCTATGATGGATACGCGATAAAGTCGCAAGCTGTATGCGAAATATTTGATAAAAATCCTATTTTATGATGTAGTATGTTAGATCTAAGGTTCTAATGGTCAAGCCATTCTTGATCTATGATAAACTAACGTGATTTATGTTGTTGGATGCGAATCGGATGGTAAAGTTGATGCTTGATGAAAAACTTGCATGAAAAATAATATGTTTAAATAAATATTTATTTTTAACGTCTGAAACGTGATCGTAGAGTGTAATAACTGACATGCATGAGGTTGCGAATGTCTTATGTGACTTGTGAAGAAACAAATATTCCTCGTAGTAATTTGTCGAATACGAACTAAACGGAGATTGATTTGGAGAAATACAATGACGAACTAGAAAACAGAAAGTAAATGGATTCTATTGATTAGAAACACTTCCGATTACACATAGTAAAAGTGAAAAGTGATAACATGCTTAATTCTGTTTGCTATTACCCTATTTATAGAAATCTCGCATCGCCGCGTCCTGCTCTGCATATCCATCACTTGCTCTGCAAGTGTCGTCCTCCTGCTCTTTAGCAAGTGCTTCCCATAACTCATATTTGAACCCCTGCAATAACCAACAGGAAATGACTTAATTGAAGTGGTGTCGGACGTGTATCACATCTGACACCTATATAATATCATCAACTTGAAATATGCTAACCGTGATTTCCTGCGACATAACGTTCAATAACTATGTGGTTTTGATGTAAACTTGGCTCGTATTTGGTAAATATATATTTACCGGAATAAATAAAATTAAATATGTGACGCATGTGTACGATAGTGCAACTGCCTGATTAGATACTTATTTTTTGGTCAAAAATCAACAAAGTGATTTCGTATTCCAAACTTATAATGTGAGGTAGTATGCTTGTTAATATGCTCGAAATGTAAAGTTGAACACAAGGATGTAACGAGGGAAAAATCCATGATCCTTCGAGTTGCCTCTAGGAATCCTAGCAAAAAAAAAACCTCGGGAGTCCTCACTATTTTATTGATACGAAACTGGAAATTACAAGAGTTTTGGAGGTTTGATCGATCGGTGCTAAGTGTTACAATGATTGAATCCTATCAGAGCTAGAGTGTATCGATGTTGTGTGTTCCTAAATTGATCGAATCCTCGATTCTATAAGGATTACAAAAATAACTAACTATCCGGAATTCCCGGGATCCTATCGTCCAACTAACTTGACCGTTAGGGCCTCTTTCGTCTATTTCGTCCACGATCTTCTTTAGCTAGAGCTTGAATCTCAGAAGTAGTTGACGACTCAACGGTACCTGGGTCAAATAAACACGTGGCAATTATAAGGGTTAGTCGAATAAAATAAATCAAGATACCTGGACAAGTGGGATTCCCAAACTGAAGTAGGAGTCCTGAACTATCTGAGCTTCCTAGAGCATCCTGAAAATACACCCTCAACAATTGCCCCTTGAAATTCGACAGATGTAGATAAGTTTAACAGCTGACAAGATTTAAAAAAGCTGCTTAAACCATGGCGTTATCACGGTAAATATGGTTAGGATGGGACTTTTTTACGGCTTCCAAGTGATGGGACCTTCATCATTACTTTTTCTTTAAATAGGATATTCCAAATCATTTATCTCTATCTTCTTCCACAAACCCTCTCGAGCTTCTCCGATATTTCAGGTCAGTTTCTTTTCTCCCTTCCGATTTTCTTTCGAATTTTCGGCCATGGCCAAGAAAAATACTCGCTCATCCTCTTCGCTGAACTCTCCGACGATTGAGGATTTCCACGATCATGGATATATCATCCCCAACGAGGAGGAAGCCTATTCGTTCGATGATGGCGACATTCATGACCTGAGGAATTTCGGTATCTTTCCGCTGAGAACGGATTTTCGTCCCTACGATTCTCAGACCAAATCCGACTTCACTTCCACCACCTGGGTATGCTTCATGCACTATCCTTTTCTGCTTGCCATGACATTCCCTTTCTCGGAGCTTGTCAATCAATTCATCAAGACCACCCAACTCTCTTATGCCCAAACCATGCCTATGGTTTGGAGAATTCTGTACTCCCTTGACCAATTGAACCAAACTCAGAACCTGGAAATTGGGATTCCCGAAATTTATGAAGCCTACCAACTCCGAACACATGGTTGCAGCCAGTTTGTTCTGAAGGCTCGCACCTCCACCTCTTAGTTGATTCCCCGAGCTTCTCACAACGATCACGACTGGAAGAAACGTTTCTTCTTTGTTAAGCGAGACTCAATTCCTGGGGGTATGGAGTTTCCGTTGAAGTGGGTTGATAAGGGTAGGATATTGACTTCTTTTTCGACACGAGATTCTGAATATATGTTTAACATTTTATTGTTTTTTGCAGCACCCAAATTCGAGAATCTCATCAAGGCACAGCCGGATCCCAAGAAGCTTAAAACACTCTACCAGATTCCTGCCACTGAAAGAACCTTGATCCTTGAAGCAACTGCCAGCGAACACAGCTACATAGCCGATCACATTCCCGAGATGATTGGTAAGTTTTTTATAGGATCCTGAGTTGTACGCTTATTCGAGCATCCTAAATGTTGACAATCTGTTTTTCTTTGAAGCCCCCAAGTCCAGCTCTTCCTTCTCCCTGAAGGATCTTGATAACCTTCTGAAAGTCAAGAAGGAGCAGTTGGAGCAGCCTGCAACCTCCAAGCCACATGTCAGCCGGCCAAAGGCCTCGGCTTCCAAGAAGCGAAAGGTTGTTAAATCCCCCGTGTACCTGGAAACTTTTGAGGATCTCGCTCCCCCCGAGGTCAGCAACAAGGTGCTCTCGATGCAGACCATGGTCAACCTGGTAAGAAGCTTTAACAAACATGTATATTAGTTCCATACATGTTGCAGCTGTTGATCAAGATTCCTGTTTCCTTGTCTAGGGCATCGAGAAGCTGAGCACCCAAGCCATGGACATGGAGAAGAAGCTGGCTGAGGCTGAGGAGAAGATCCGAGCCCAAGCTGACAGTGCTAAGGGTAAGACCCTGTTCTATGAGCATAAGCTCATTGAGCAGCGTTTGAACTTGGAAGCCAAGATGGCCGCTGATGGTGATATATGGCCAACTTTCGGCTGCCCGAAGCGTCCTGGAATGCAAAATCCAAATAGCGGGTGAGGCTGAAGCGGCTGGTTTCAAGGTGCCTGGCTGGGATGTTGCGGGCTGGAAGCTGGTTCTGGAATCGTTGGGAGGAGGCGATGGTGACGTGGCTGGAGCAGGGAAGGATGGGAATGATGGTGGCTCCTCGAAGACGGTTCCGGAATCCCCGGCGGAAATGACTCAGGGCTTATGTGCTGGAGCTGGGAGAGGGCAAGAAGCTCTGAGGAGGTGGAGAAGCTGACCATGATATCTAACACACTCCTATTTATAGTAAGTGACTAATCACCCAGCGTATCAAACTGATACGCCGGACCACATGGTCCGCCGGACCATGTGATACGCCCATAACCAAATAGTCACTACAACTATCACTTAGACACGCTCACATAGATACAATACACGAGACACTCATAGCATAGGAATATGCTCTAACAAATATAACTCAAACAACCACATAAAATCATAAATAACAATCTCCGATTATCCATTTAAATTCACAAAAAATCATAGATTTTAAATCTACAACTTATATATGTTTAAGTCGCATAAAACCATGAATCATAACTTGTAATTAAATCCTTAAGTTACATAATATCATAAATATAGGTAAAATCATTATATATATATATATATATATATATATATATATATATATATATATATCGTAGGATATACACATAAATATATCCCACAAAACAAAGGGTTTAATTGTAACATAAAATGACACAACGTTCACATGAAATCATAACGTATGACTTACATAAAACCACATAATAAGAAAATCAAACGTCTAGACTTAGGTGCATGCTCGTATAGTGATGGTTACACAAACCATAATTGCTAAGGTCAACACCAGTCAATCACATAAATGTTCACACAACATTTATATCAGTTAAAGTAAATGTTCTCACGAGAAAAGACATGAAAAGATGGATTGTCACAGTTTAGGAGACTCAGGTGAGTAATGGATGCAACATGGATTTCTTCAAAATATCCCAACTTAATCACATAGATTCACGTAGATTCACATAGATTCACATAGAATAGACCAACACCAAAATTGATAATAACGATAAACAAAGATGCGGAGCTTCAGACTTCTTATCCAAACAAAGCGTCAAGTTCTGGTGAACTAGATGGGTAGCGACCCACATCCGGTTTACCTTACGAGACACGATATCTGGACAGAGTCCGAATCAACCCTCGCTAAAACCCTAAGACCTATACCCCACAACCCATACCGATCGTATGCTAAGCTAGCATCACACACAATCGTCGGTAGCAGCGCGTATGAATCTCTGATTTAGCAAGAGTAGAGTAATGATCAACACTCGAATGAACGATACGCAACCGTAAAAATAAAAGTGATGAGCACAAAAAGGGCTTAAAGCAAATGATACCAAAAGAAACCGAGTACCACGAACTAAACGGAAAACCACACATTGGATGTCACGAGTTGGTTAGTACTCACTCGGGTGTCACGACATGCGTAATCTGAACAGTACATTTCAGAACAACATGACTCCTTTTCCTTGGAATGAACCGCATGATTCGTGGTGTATGAATTCGATGACATGAATTGAATTACATGATTCGAGGCGCATGAATTCGATTACCTACATTGGACAACACGTCTCGAAATACATGTATCGATAACATGAACCAAACGACATGTCTCGAAATGCATGTACCGATAACATGATCCGAATAACATGCTTCGATATACATGTATTGATAACATGAACCAAACAGCATGACTCGAAATTCATGTACCCGATGATATAAACCGGATAGCATGACTCGAATTACATGAGCCCGATAACATGAATCAAATAACATGACTCAAAACGCATGAGCCCGATAGCATGAATCGAATAGCATGGCTCGAGATACATGAGCCCGATAACATGAACCGAATAGCATGGCTCGAAGTACATGAGTCCGATAACGTAACTCGACTATCATGGTTTGAAATACATGAATTCAATAACATCGACCGTAAACATAACTTAAAATGCGAGAATCCTGATAACATAAATCGAATAACTTAACTTGAAATGCGAGAAATCTTATAATACAACATATCTTGAAATGAAGAATAACTTGATTAATAGTGATTACCGGTCACACCCGCCCACAGTACCCTACAGATGATGCCAAAGATTTAGAATTAAATGATACACCCGATGAAATAGATTAACGAACCAACAAATGGTCACATAATGATAGAGTGAAGAAAGAATAAGCCATAACCGAAACAATCATCAAAGTCATGCAACAATCAGGAGTCGAAACCAAGGATCGAATCCGTGAAATGATGGATACTGAGTCTAGAATTAGACTCATAAGTCAATGGTAAAGCAACGCTAGACAACTCTAGGGCAGAAACAGCACGGATCGATTCCATAAATCGACTATTGAGTAAATCAATAGCCGAATTCATGAACCTAGCAAGCCGGATCACCTCGGAGTTTGTGGTCTGAAATACAGATGAGTTTCGCCATGATAGCGATCAAGGATGAGGAATGAGTCAATTCATAAACCGCCTATGAGGGCGATTACGAATTTGAATAAGGGTCGTGATGTGACGGTTGAAACATGGAGTTCAGAACCAGACACTATTGCGAATCAGGTACAAACAAAAGCTGGGGCGCATGAAGGGCACAAAATGAGGAGGGTTAACACAATGGAAAGGCAAAACCCATAAGGAGGAAACAGCCGCGCAGAGGCGAACATTTTCCCGAGGGTTAGAGACGATAAGGTGACTGACAATTGGATTCGCACAGGCATATAGGCAATGTGGGAGTCGATTTGGTGAACGGGAGGAAGACCCAATGTATCTTCGGATATCTCCGATTCCCAATTCATTATGATAAACTTCCACAATTTTGGGTCCTAACTGCATGCGCTCCATACACAAGTAATTGTGGACATGGGCCCACAGACTGGTTTATCGTTAAGGGTTGCCGGGACATGAGTGTCCGGCGAGATACGAATGATTTTCCTCAAAGCATAAAGATTCTTAATGTTAACTGAAATAAAACTTCGGGGGTACACAAAGATGAGAGGGAAAGGATCTGAAGATGCTAACGGTGAACAAGGCTGAAGAACAAACATCAAGGAGTTAGGTCGTAAGGCAGACATAACTCAATGGTCATGAAGACCAAACTTTGAACAAACAATTTTGATACTGGTACATGTATAAGGTTGTCTACTCGAAAGGTCGTAAAATCATAAACTCATACACATGCAATCCCGTAAACATGTGGACTTGTAAACTCATAAATTTCCAAACGGGTAGACTCCATGACACACATACCTAGAGGAATACACGGGATACATCAAACGGAGGTATTTTAAAATGGTTGATTTGAATTTTTTTTAACAACACAGGAGAGTCATATGCGCGTGGGTTCATAACTCGCTCACATGCCGGCTTGTCTGCATGTATACGTGTAATCCCGTAACCACGCAACCTGCAAACTTGCAAACCCGTCAACGAGAATTTACCCAACGTACACATAACGATAATGATCATATAAGGGATAAATGATTCAGAAATCCAAACGAGACAACACATAACCGAGTACATAAGCGCATAAAAGAAATAGAGCAATACGGTTTCAAACGCCATCAAAATAAAGGGAGTCAATACATACAAAGTCAACAATTACAAACGATTACAAAGCATCGGCATAAGACACATCAAACAACATCCGAGTGGGAAGATCCAGCATAGGGTCCACGGACAGCATTGTCGTTGACGGCAGCGTTAACGGTAGCTAACAGTGGGTGCGCCAAAGGAGTGCGATCAGGGGCACCATAGTAATAGCAATCATAGGTGGAGACAAGGGCAGTCTGGTGGACAACAAAGGCTTGAGCAGGCATGGGCACCACAGGTTGAAACATTTGAGGCTGAGCTCGAGCTGGCTGGTGACTGGTGCTCCCGAGATGGCTGGGTCGGCGACAGGTACCCACATGATGGCCAAGAAGGACACAATTTGTGCACTGCCAACATGGAAGGTGGGTGGGGTGATGACGTTTGCACCGACTGCAGGAAGGGTGATGCCCAGCATAGGGTTTCTTAGCTTTCGGCACAACGGGAACACCTTGAGTGACAGGAGGTGTGTGAACACGAGCATCAATTGGATTCTTAGGGGTTGTGGCCCTAGCAGTAGGCTTAGTCTTTCTCTTCTTCTTGTTGGCTCTGGTAGAGGAGGACTCAACACTCGAGTTCCCTTGTGGTAGATCGGTAGGGTTTCCAGAGTCTTTGCACATAGAAGAAATACACGTCTTATGGCGCTTGGAAGGACATGACGGTTTTAGTAGCGGTAGCGTTGGAATTTAGAGCTTGCTCGATTAAATCAGGGAGGACAACCGTCACTTGACGTACAACCTCTCGAGCCACTAAACGGTTGCGGCGACGAAATACGACGATCCATGCTGAGAAAAAAGGGAGATACAATCATGAGATAACGGATACATTAGGGTGAGTGACCGATTTGAAATCATGAGACAACTAATTTTGATAAATCATAGAATACCGAAAACATAGGAGAAAATCATAAAAATCACCAACATGTAAAACGAGAAATTAGATTGAAATCCATGTAGGTCATAAAAGGTTAAGTGTGTGATAGTGAGATGGTGTAACTCAGATTATCATAGGTTATTGAAAATTTTACATACGACGCGTAAAACACGAAATCGAATGATTTTTGAAAAACATACGGAATGGCCCTCATTTCCCGAATGGGAAACTACAACCGTGACTAATCAGAGTAAGATCCTAGTGTTTGACATGCTTTGGCCTAATAGGTTTCAGCGCTCTCATCAGGGAGTCCTAGGTAAGCGTCCGGATCCGTCAATTCAAATTTGTACGCAACGCTTTCCAGTTAGAGACCCCAACTACTGGTGCTTCCACCCTTACAGTTACTACATGTCAATCACCAAGACCCCGTGTCTAACGAGATCATAATATCGAAAATCAACATCCTAAATGGTACGTAAGGCACCTTTTCTAAGGAAAGAGGCTACGAA
>JBCNJP010006876.1:0-62483 GCA_039602395.1 Deinandra increscens subsp. villosa | reverse complement strand
CTTTGTTGATTAATCATTTATTATTGCTTCTAATAGTTGATTCAATCAATCACTTGGATTCCACACTCATGATTGATCTTTGATATCGTGTTTCGACTATAAAAGAAAAATGATAAGGCTTGTGTATTAAATTGGGCTGGGCTTCAGTTATCCATGTTTAATGATTGGGTGGTCGTTAATTATGTGTTTGTTCTTGTAAAATACGGTTCGGACTAGAAGGAGAAAGGGCTTTGGCCCATATAATAAATGCGTGAGTCTGTATTTAAAACAACTCACATCCTACTAGCTAAGGTTTGTCGAAATAGACACAAAAGAGAGAGATAGAGAGGGAATTCGTGACTCGAGAGAGACCAGAGCTTGATTTCGGTGGCCTAACCGAAACCTGTGTGCTAGACAGAAATCGAGTTGTAATAGTAATCAACGATTTAATCGTAAGTGTTTATAAGTTTGTTGATTCATCATTTATTATTGCTTCTCATTTATTTTCTTTGATGATTCATCGTTTATTATTGCTTCTCATACTTGATTCAATCATGCACTTGGATTTCGCACTCATGATTGATCATTGATATCGTGTTTCGACTATAATAGAAAAATGATGACGCTTGTGTATTATATTGGGTTGGGCTTCGGTTATCCATGTTTAATGATTGTGTGGTATTTAATTATGTGTTTGTTCTTGTAAAAATACGGTTTGGACTAGAGGGAGAAAGGGCTTTGGCCCATGTAATAAATGTGTGAAGCCCACAGGTTTCGGTTAAGTCACCAAAACTCACACATTTATTACATGGGCCAAAGCCCTTTCTTCCTCTAGTCCAAACCGTATTTGACAAGAACATACACATAATTATTTGACAAGAACTAACACCCAATCATTAAACATGGATAACAGAAGCCCAAACCGATTTAATACAGAAGCCACATCATTATTCGATTATAGTCCAAACTATCAATGATAAATCACGAATGCGGAATCCAAGAGATTGATTGAATCAAGTAGGAGAAACAATAATAAACGATGAATTAACAAATTTAATAAACACTTACGATTAGATGGTCAAATTGTTGATTATTATTACAACTCGATTTCTATCTAGCACACAGGTTTCGTTTAAGTCACCAAAATCTTTCTGTGGTCTCTCTCAAATCACGAATTCTCTCTCTGTTTTGTGTCTATTTCGGCAAACCTTAGCTAGTAGGATGTGAATTTGTTTAAATACAAACTCACATGGACGAAAACCCTTTCTTCCTATAGTCCAAACCATATTTTACAAGAACAAACATGTATCAACTAACACCCAATCATTAAATATGGATAATCGAAGCCCAAACCGATTAAATACACGAGCCTCATCATTTATTGATTATAGTGGAAACACGATATCAATGATCAATCATGAGTGTGGAATCCAAGTGATTGATTGAATCAAGTGTGAGAAGCACTTGTGAAATACTTAAACAACTATTTCTGAAACGAAACTGAAAATGTTTTCGGGATTCATGAGAACCCAAAGTAAACCGTTTTAATATGGCTAGTGTAGGTTAAAGTCTAACCACATGATATCACATGATTTCTAAGGATTGCCTTATAACTGAAAAAGTCCTCAACTTAATTGTACCATTAATTGTAAAGCGAGGGGATGTTGGGTAGATCTACTGGAGTTTGACAAACTCCGCCTCGTGACACTGGAGGTGCACGGAGGTACAATATCAGCCTATCTGACCGTGGTCCCGAGAGGACACGGGGGAGGCAAAGCCGCGATGACGTATGTCCGCAAAACAAAATAGATAATGGCAATGCCACTACAATATTAGTCAGCTTTGGTACAAACTTCCTTCCTTAGTGCATGGAACAATGGATTAGCTACTCGCGATATCGGTTGAGCACTTTAATTTTACAAAACTAGTACATACCCGATAACGCATGTTACGGACATTACTTTTACTAAATCACGCTACTATGATTATGGGCTGGTGTATTATCACTGAGCATTGCTTTTCACAAATAAATATTACATAAGTATATGTTGACACAATATGACTATGTGACCGGGCCACTGCGTGACAAGTCCACTGTGAACTCACCAACCGTTAGGTTGACACTTGCGTGGTTTAAACTTTTGCAGATCGCTGAGGAGTATCCGGAGCGGGTTGGCATGGCACATGAAGACATTTTATTTTTGTTTAAACTAAATTGGGAATTTAAAACAATGATTTTGTAAAGCACGTGGTTAGTGCTAAGATAATATTTTCCGCTGCGTAATTTGAGACTTTATTTATGACATATATTTGGACTAACTCTGATTCGTTTAGTATTTGTAACTAATGGTTGTGGTCTTGGTTTGCTCGCACCCCTTAACGGTATAAACTCCGTTAGTGGTTATATTTGGACTAACTCTGATTCTTTTATAGTCAAAACACGATATCAATGATCAATCATGAGTGCGGAATCCAAGTGATTGATTGAATCAAGTATGAGAAGCAATAATAAACGATGAATCAACAAAGTAAATAAATGAGAAGCAATAATAAACAATGAATCAACAAATTTAATAAACACATACGATTAGATGATTAAATCGTTGATTACTATTACAACTCGATTTCTGTCTAGTACACAGGTTTCGGTTAGGCCACCGAAATCATACTCTGGTCTCTCTCAAGTCACGAATTCCCTCTCTCTCTCTCTCTCTCTCTCTCTCCTTCTCTCTTTTGTGTCTATTTCGGCAAACCTTGGCTAGTAGGATGTGAGTCTTTTTAAATACAAACTCACACATTTATTATATGGGCCAAAGCCCTTTCTCCTTTTAGTCCAAACCGTATTTTACAAGAACAAACACATAATTAATTATCACCCAATCATTAAACATGGATAACCGAAGCCCAATCCAAATTAATACACAAGCCTTATCATTTTTCAATTATAGTAGAAACACGATATCAATGATCAATCATGAGTGCGGAATCCAAGTGATTGATTGAATCAAGTATGAGAAGGAATAATAAACTATGAATCAACAAAGTTTATAAATGAGAAGCAATAATAAACGATGAATCAACAAAGTTAATAAATACTTACGATTAGATGGCTAAATCGTTGATTACTATTACAACTCAATTTTGTCTAGGACACTGGTTTTGGTTAGGCCACCGAAATCATTCTCTGGTCTCTCTCAAGTCACGAATTCCCTCCCTCTCTCTTTTGTCTACTTCGACGAACCTTAGCTAGTAGGATGTGAGTTTGTTTAAATAAAACTCATACATTTATTACATGGGCCAAAACCCTTACTCCCTCTACTCCAAATCGTATTTTACAAGAACAAACACATAATTAACTAACACCCAATCATTAAACATGGATAACCGAAGCCCAAACCAATTTAATACACAAGCCTCATCATTTTTCTATTATAGTCAAAACACGATATCAATGATCAATCATGAGTGCGGAATCCAAGTGCATGATTAAATCAAGTATGAGAAGCAACAATAAACGATGAATCAACAAAGTTATTAAATGAGAAGCAATAATAAACGATGAATCAACAAACTTAATAAATACTTACGATTAGATGATTAAATCGTGGGATTACTATTACAACTTGATTTCTGTCTAGCACACAGGTTTCGGTTAGGCCACCGAAATCATACTCTGTTCTTTATAAAGTCACGAATTCCCTCCCTCTCTCTCGTGTCTACTTCGACGAACCTTAGCTAGTAGGATGTGAGTTTGTTTAAATACAAACTCACACATTTATAACATGGGCCAAAGACCCTTCTCCCTCTAGTCCAAACCGTATTTTACAAGAACAAACACATAATTAATTACCACCCAATCATTAAACATGGATAACCGAAGCCCAACCCAATTTAATACACAAGCCTTATCATTTTTCTATTATAGTCCAAACACGATATCAATGATCAATCATGAGTGCGGAATCCAAGTGATTAATTGAATCAAGTATGAGAAGCAATAATAAACGATGAATCAACAAAGTTAATAAATGAGAAGCAATAATAAACGATGTATCAACAATCGTGGGATTACTATTACAACTTGATTTCTGTCTAGCACACAGGTTTCGGTTAGGCCACTGAAATCATACACTGTTCTCTCTCAAGTCACGACTTCCCTCCCTCTCTCTTGTGTCTACTTCGGCGAGCCTTGGCTAGTAGGATGTGAGTTTGTTTAAATACAGACTCACACATTTATTACATGGGCCAAAGCCCTTTCTCCCTCTAGTCCAAACCGTATTTTACAAGAACAAACACATAATTAACTAACACCCAATCATTAAATATAGATAACCGAAGCCCAACCCAATTTAATACAAAAACCTTATCATTTTTCTTTTATAGTCAAAACACGATATCAATGATCAATCATGAGTGCGGAATCCAAGTGATTGATTGAATCAAGTATGAGAAGCAATAATAAACGATGAATCAACAAAGTAAATAAATGAGAAGCAATAATAAACAATGAATCAACAAATTTAATAAACACATACGATTAGATGATTAAATCGTTGATTACTATTACAACTCGATTTGTCTAGTACACAGGTTTCGGTTAGGCCACCGAAATCATACTCTGGTCTCTCTCAAGTCACAAATTCCCTCTCTCTCTCTCTCTCTCTCTCTCTCTCTCTCCTTCTCTCTTTTGTGTCTATTTCGGCAAACCTTGGCTAGTAGGATGTGAGTCTTTTTAAATACAAACTCACACATTTATTATATGGGCCAAAGCCCTTTCTCCTTTTATTCCAAACCGTATTTTACAAGAACAAACACATAATTAATTATCACCCAATCATTAAACATGGATAACCGAAGCCCAATCCAAATTAATACACAAGCCTTATCATTTTTCAATTATAGTAGAAACACGATATCAATGACCAATCATGAGTGCGGAATCCAATTGATTGATTGAATCAAGTATGAGAAGGAATAATAAACTATGAATCAACAAAGTTTATAACTGAGAAGCAATAATAATCGATGAATCAACAAAGTTAATAAATACTTACGATTAGATGGCTAAATCGTTGATTACTATTACAACTCAATTTTGTCTAGGACACTGGTTTTGGTTAGGCCACCGAAATCATTCTCTGGTCTCTCTCAAGTCACGAATTCCCTCCCTCTCTCTTTTGTCTACTTCGACGAACCTTAGCTAGTAGGATGTGAGTTTGTTTAAATAAAACTCATACATTTATTACATGGGCCAAAACCCTTACTCCCTCTACTCCAAATCGTATTTTACAAGAACAAACACATAATTAACTAACACCCAATCATTAAACATGGATAACCGAAGCCCAAACCAATTTAATACACAAGCCTCATCATTTTTCTATTATAGTCAAAACACGATATCAATGATCAATCATGAGTGCGGAATCCAAGTGCATGATTAAATCAAGTATGAGAAGCAACAATAAACGATGAATCAACAAAGTTATTAAATGAGAAGCAATAATAAACGATGAATCAACAAACTTAATAAATACTTACGATTAGATGATTAAATCGTGGGATTACTATTACAACTTGATTTCTGTCTAGCACACAGGTTTCGGTTAGGCCACCGAAATCATACTCTGTTCTTTATAAAGTCACGAATTCCCTCCCTCTCTCTCGTGTCTACTTCGACGAACCTTAGCTAGTAGGATTTGAGTTTGTTTAAATACAAACTCACACATTTATAACATGGGCCAAAGACCCTTCTCCCTCTAGTCCAAACCGTATTTTACAAGAACAAACACATAATTAATTACCACCCAATCATTAAACATGGATAACCGAAGCCCAACCCAATTTAATACACAAGCCTTATCATTTTTCTATTATAGTCGAAACACGATATCAATGATCAATCATGAGTGCGGAATCCAAGTGATTAATTGAATCAAGTATGAGAAGCAATAATAAACGATGAATCAACAAAGTTAATAAATGAGAAGCAATAATAAACGATGTATCAACAAACTTAATAAACACTTACGATTAGATGATTAAATCGTGGGATTACTATTACAACTTGATTTCTGTCTAGCACACAGGTTTCGGTTAGGCCACTGAAATCATACACTGTTCTCTCTCAAGTCACGACTTCCCTCCCTCTCTCTTGTGTCTACTTCGGCGAGCCTTGGCTAGTAGGATGTGAGTTTGTTTAAATACAGACTCACACATTTATTACATGGGCCAAAGCCCTTTCTCCCTCTAGTCCAAACCGTATTTTACAAGAACAAACACATAATTAACTAACACCCAATCATTAAATATAGATAACCGAAGCCCAACCCAATTTAATACAAAAACCTTATCATTTTTCTTTTATAGTCAAAACACGATATCAATGATCAATCATGAGTGCGGAATCCAAGTGATTGATTGAATCAAGTATGAGAAGCAATAATAAACGATGAATCAACAAAGTAAATAAATGAGAAGCAATAATAAACAATGAATCAACAAATTTAATAAACACATACGATTAGATGATTAAATCGTTGATTACTATTACAACTCGATTTGTCTAGTACACAGGTTTCGGTTAGGCCACCGAAATCATACTCTGGTCTCTCTCAAGTCACAAATTCCCTCTCTCTCTCTCTCTCTCTCTCTCTCTCTCTCCTTCTCTCTTTTGTGTCTATTTCGGCAAACCTTGGCTAGTAGGATGTGAGTCTTTTTAAATACAAACTCACACATTTATTATATGGGCCAAAGCCCTTTCTCCTTTTATTCCAAACCGTATTTTACAAGAACAAACACATAATTAATTATCACCCAATCATTAAACATGGATAACCGAAGCCCAATCCAAATTAATACACAAGCCTTATCATTTTTCAATTATAGTAGAAACACGATATCAATGACCAATCATGAGTGCGGAATCCAATTGATTGATTGAATCAAGTATGAGAAGGAATAATAAACTATGAATCAACAAAGTTTATAACTGAGAAGCAATAATAATCGATGAATCAACAAAGTTAATAAATACTTACGATTAGATGGCTAAATCGTTGATTACTATTACAACTCAATTTTGTCTAGGACACTGGTTTTGGTTAGGCCACCGAAATCATTCTCTGGTCTCTCTCAAGTCACGAGTTCCCTCCCTCTCTCTTTTGTCTACTTCGACGAACCTTAGCTAGTAGGATGTGAGTTTGTTTAAATAAAACTCATACATTTATTACATGGGCCAAAACCCTTACTCACTCTACTCCAAATCGTATTTTACAAGAACAAACACATAATTAACTAACACCCAATCATTAAACATGGATAACCGAAGCCCAAACCAATTTAATACACAAGCCTCATCATTTTTCTATTATAGTCAAAACACGATATCAATGATCAATCATGAGTGCGGAATCCAAGTGCATGATTAAATCAAGTATGAGAAGCAACAATAAACGATGAATCAACAAAGTTATTAAATGAGAAGCAATAATAAACGATGAATCAACAAACTTAATAAATACTTACGATTAGATGATTAAATCGTGGGATTACTATTACAACTTGATTTCTGTCTAGCACACAGGTTTCGGTTAGGCCACCGAAATCATACTCTGTTCTTTATAAAGTCACGAATTCCCTCCCTCTCTCTCGTGTCTACTTCGACGAACCTTAGCTAGTAGGATGTGAGTTTGTTTAAATACAAACTCACACATTTATAACATGGGCCAAAGACCCTTCTCCCTCTAGTCCAAACCGTATTTTACAAGAACAAACACATAATTAATTACCACCCAATCATTAAACATGGATAACCGAAGCCCAACCCAATTTAATACACAAGCCTTATCATTTTTCTATTATAGTCGAAACACGATATCAATGATCAATCATGAGTGCGGAATCCAAGTGATTAATTGAATCAAGTATGAGAAGCAATAATAAACGATGAATCAACAAAGTTAATAAATGAGAAGCAATAATAAACGATGTATCAACAATCGTGGGATTACTATTACAACTTGATTTCTGTCTAGCACACAGGTTTCGGTTAGGCCACTGAAATCATACACTGTTCTCTCTCAAGTCACGACTTCCCTCCCTCTCTCTTGTGTCTACTTCGGCGAGCCTTGGCTAGTAGGATGTGAGTTTGTTTAAATACAGACTCACACATTTATTACATGGGCCAAAGCCCTTTCTCCCTCTAGTCCAAACCGTATTTTACAAGAACAAACACATAATTAACTAACACCCAATCATTAAATATAGATAACCGAAGCCCAACCCAATTTAATACAAAAACCTTATCATTTTTCTTTTATAGTCAAAACACGATATCAATGATCAATCATGAGTGCGGAATCCAAGTGATTGATTGAATCAAGTATGAGAAGCAATAATAAACGATGAATCAACAAAGTAAATAAATGAGAAGCAATAATAAACAATGAATCAACAAATTTAATAAACACATACGATTAGATGATTAAATCGTTGATTACTATTACAACTCGATTTCTGTCTAGTACACAGGTTTCGGTTAGGCCACCGAAATCATACTCTGGTCTCTCTCAAGTCACAAATTCCCTCTCTCTCTCTCTCTCTCTCTCTCCTTCTCTCTTTTGTGTCTATTTCGGCAAACCTTGGCTAGTAGGATGTGAGTCTTTTTAAATACAAACTCACACATTTATTATATGGGCCAAAGCCCTTTCTCCTTTTAGTCCAAACCGTATTTTACAAGAACAAACACATAATTAATTATCACCCAATCATTAAACATGGATAACCGAAGCCCAATCCAAATTAATACACAAGCCTTATCATTTTTCAATTATAGTAGAAACACGATATCAATGATCAATCATGAGTGCGGAATCCAAGTGATTGATTGAATCAAGTATGAGAAGGAATAATAAACTATGAATCAACAAAGTTTATAAATGAGAAGCAATAATAAACGATGAATCAACAAAGTTAATAAATACTTACGATTAGATGGCTAAATCGTTGATTACTATTACAACTCAATTTTGTCTAGGACACTGGTTTTGGTTAGGCCACCGAAATCATTCTCTGGTCTCTCTCAAGTCACGAATTCCCTCCCTCTCTCTTTTGTCTACTTCGACGAACCTTAGCTAGTAGGATGTGAGTTTGTTTAAATAAAACTCATACATTTATTACATGGGCCAAAACCCTTACTCCCTCTACTCCAAATCGTATTTTACAAGAACAAACACATAATTAACTAACACCCAATCATTAAACATGGATAACCGAAGCCCAAACCAATTTAATACACAAGCCTCATCATTTTTCTATTATAGTCAAAACACGATATCAATGATCAATCATGAGTGCGGAATCCAAGTGCATGATTAAATCAAGTATGAGAAGCAACAATAAACGATGAATCAACAAAGTTATTAAATGAGAAGCAATAATAAACGATGAATCAACAAACTTAATAAATACTTACGATTAGATGATTAAATCGTGGGATTACTATTACAACTTGATTTCTGTCTAGCACACAGGTTTCGGTTAGGCCACCGAAATCATACTCTGTTCTTTATAAAGTCACGAATTCCCTCCCTCTCTCTCGTGTCTACTTCGACGAACCTTAGCTAGTAGGATTTGAGTTTGTTTAAATACAAACTCACACATTTATAACATGGGCCAAAGACCCTTCTCCCTCTAGTCCAAACCGTATTTTACAAGAACAAACACATAATTAATTACCACCCAATCATTAAACATGGATAACCGAAGCCCAACCCAATTTAATACACAAGCCTTATCATTTTTCTATTATAGTCGAAACACGATATCAATGATCAATCATGAGTGCGGAATCCAAGTGATTAATTGAATCAAGTATGAGAAGCAATAATAAACGATGAATCAACAAAGTTAATAAATGAGAAGCAATAATAAACGATGTATCAACAATCGTGGGATTACTATTACAACTTGATTTCTGTCTAGCACACAGGTTTCGGTTAGGCCACTGAAATCATACACTGTTCTCTCTCAAGTCACGACTTCCCTCCCTCTCTCTTGTGTCTACTTCGGCGAGCCTTGGCTAGTAGGATGTGAGTTTGTTTAAATACAGACTCACACATTTATTACATGGGCCAAAGCCCTTTCTCCCTCTAGTCCAAACCGTATTTTACAAGAACAAACACATAATTAACTAACACCCAATCATTAAATATAGATAACCGAAGCCCAACCCAATTTAATACAAAAACCTTATCATTTTTCTTTTATAGTCAAAACACGATATCAATGATCAATCATGAGTGCGGAATCCAAGTGATTGATTGAATCAAGTATGAGAAGCAATAATAAACGATGAATCAACAAAGTAAATAAATGAGAAGCAATAATAAACAATGAATCAACAAATTTAATAAACACATACGATTAGATGATTAAATCGTTGATTACTATTACAACTCGATTTCTGTCTAGTACACAGGTTTCGGTTAGGCCACCGAAATCATACTCTGGTCTCTCTCAAGTCACAAATTCCCTCTCTCTCTCTCTCTCTCTCTCTCCTTCTCTCTTTTGTGTCTATTTCGGCAAACCTTGGCTAGTAGGATGTGAGTCTTTTTAAATACAAACTCACACATTTATTATATGGGCCAAAGCCCTTTCTCCTTTTAGTCCAAACCGTATTTTACAAGAACAAACACATAATTAATTATCACCCAATCATTAAACATGGATAACCGAAGCCCAATCCAAATTAATACACAAGCCTTATCATTTTTCAATTATAGTAGAAACACGATATCAATGATCAATCATGAGTGCGGAATCCAAGTGATTGATTGAATCAAGTATGAGAAGGAATAATAAACTATGAATCAACAAAGTTTATAAATGAGAAGCAATAATAAACGATGAATCAACAAAGTTAATAAATACTTACGATTAGATGGCTAAATCGTTGATTACTATTACAACTCAATTTTGTCTAGGACACTGGTTTTGGTTAGGCCACCGAAATCATTCTCTGGTCTCTCTCAAGTCACGAATTCCCTCCCTCTCTCTTTTGTCTACTTCGACGAACCTTAGCTAGTAGGATGTGAGTTTGTTTAAATAAAACTCATACATTTATTACATGGGCCAAAACCCTTACTCCCTCTACTCCAAATCGTATTTTACAAGAACAAACACATAATTAACTAACACCCAATCATTAAACATGGATAACCGAAGCCCAAACCAATTTAATACACAAGCCTCATCATTTTTCTATTATACTCAAAACACGATATCAATGATCAATCATGAGTGCGGAATCCAAGTGCATGATTAAATCAAGTATGAGAAGCAACAATAAACGATGAATCAACAAAGTTATTAAATGAGAAGCAATAATAAACGATGAATCAACAAACTTAATAAATACTTACGATTAGATGATTAAATCGTGGGATTACTATTACAACTTGATTTCTGTCTAGCACACAGGTTTCGGTTAGGCCACCGAAATCATACTCTGTTCTTTATAAAGTCACGAATTCCCTCCCTCTCTCTCGTGTCTACTTCGACGAACCTTAGCTAGTAGGATTTGAGTTTGTTTAAATACAAACTCACACATTTATAACATGGGCCAAAGACCCTTCTCCCTCTAGTCCAAACCGTACTTTACAAGAACAAACACATAATTAATTACCACCCAATCATTAAACATGGATAACCGAAGCCCAACCCAATTTAATACACAAGCCTTATCATTTTTCTATTATAGTCGAAACACGATATCAATGATCAATCATGAGTGCGGAATCCAAGTGATTAATTGAATCAAGTATGAGAAGCAATAATAAACGATGAATCAACAAAGTTAATAAATGAGAAGCAATAATAAACGATGTATCAACAAACTTAATAAACACTTACGATTAGATGATTAAATCGTGGGATTACTATTACAACTTGATTTCTGTCTAGCACACAGGTTTCGGTTAGGCCACTGAAATCATACACTGTTCTCTCTCAAGTCACGACTTCCCTCCCTCTCTCTTGTGTCTACTTCGGCGAGCCTTGGCTAGTAGGATGTGAGTTTGTTTAAATACAGACTCACACATTTATTACATGGGCCAAAGCCCTTTCTCCCTCTAGTCCAAACCGTATTTTACAAGAACAAACACATAATTAACTAACACCCAATCATTAAATATAGATAACCGAAGCCCAACCCAATTTAATACAAAAACCTTATCATTTTTCTTTTATAGTCAAAACACGATATCAATGATCAATCATGAGTGCGGAATCCAAGTGATTGATTGAATCAAGTATGAGAAGCAATAATAAACGATGAATCAACAAAGTAAATAAATGAGAAGCAATAATAAACAATGAATCAACAAATTTAATAAACACATACGATTAGATGATTAAATCGTTGATTACTATTACAACTCGATTTGTCTAGTACACAGGTTTCGGTTAGGCCACCGAAATCATACTCTGGTCTCTCTCAAGTCACAAATTCCCTCTCTCTCTCTCTCTCTCTCTCTCTCTCTCTCTTCTCTCTTTTGTGTCTATTTCGGCAAACCTTGGCTAGTAGGATGTGAGTCTTTTTAAATACAAACTCACACATTTATTATATGGGCCAAAGCCCTTTCTCCTTTTATTCCAAACCGTATTTTACAAGAACAAACACATAATTAATTATCACCCAATCATTAAACATGGATAACCGAAGCCCAATCCAAATTAATACACAAGCCTTATCATTTTTCAATTATAGTAGAAACACGATATCAATGACCAATCATGAGTGCGGAATCCAATTGATTGATTGAATCAAGTATGAGAAGGAATAATAAACTATGAATCAACAAAGTTTATAACTGAGAAGCAATAATAAACGATGAATCAACAAAGTTAATAAATACTTACGATTAGATGGCTAAATCGTTGATTACTATTACAACTCAATTTTGTCTAGGACACTGGTTTTGGTTAGGCCACCGAAATCATTCTCTGGTCTCTCTCAAGTCACGAATTCCCTCCCTCTCTCTTTTGTCTACTTCGACGAACCTTAGCTAGTAGTATGTGAGTTTGTTTAAATAAAACTCATACATTTATTACATGGACCAAAACCCTTACTCCCTCTACTCCAAATCGTATTTTACAAGAACAAACACATAATTAACTAACACCCAATCATTAAACATGGATAACCGAAGCCCAAACCAATTTAATACACAAGCCTCATCATTTTTCTATTATAGTCAAAACACGATATTAATGATCAATCATGAGTGCGGAATCCAAGTGCATGATTGAATCAAGTATGAGAAGCAACAATAAACGATGAATCAACAAAGTTATTAAATGAGAAGCAATATTAAACGAGGAATCAACAAACTTAATAAACACTTACGATTAGATGATTAAATCGTGGGATTACTATTACAACTTGATTTCTGTCTAGCACATAGGTTTCGGTTAGGCCACCGAAATCATACTCTGTTCTTTATAAAGTCACGAATTCCCTCCCTCTCTCTCGTGTCTACTTCGACGAACCTTAGCTAGTAGGATGTGAGTTTGTTTAAATACAAACTCACACATTTATAACATGGGCCAAAGACCCTTCTCCCTCTAGTCCTAACCGTATTTTACAAGAACAAACACATAATTAATTACCACCCAATCATTAAACATGGATAACCGAAGCCCAACCCAATTTAATACACAAGCCTTATCATTTTTCTATTATAGTCGAAACACGATATCAATGATCAATCATGAGTGCGGAATCCAAGTGATTAATTGAATCAAGTATGAGAAGCAACAATAAACGATGAATCAACAAAGTTAATAAATGAGAAGCAATAATAAACGATGAATCAACAAACTTAATAAACACTTACGATTAGATGATTAAATCGTGGGATTACTATTACAACTTGATTTCTGTCTAGCACACAGGTTTCGGTTAGGCCACTGAAATCATACACTGTTCTCTCTCAAGTCACGACTTCCCTCCCTCTCACTTGTGTCTACTTCGGCGAGCCTTGGCTAGTAGGATGTGAGTTTGTTTAAATACAGACTCAAACATTTATTACATGGGCCAAAGCCCTTTCTCCCTCTAGTCCAAACCGTATTTTACAAGAACAAACACATAATTAACTACCACCCAATCATTAAACATGGATAACCGAAGCCCAACCCAAATTTAATACACCAATCATGAGTGCGGAATCCAAGTGAGTGTTTGAATCAAGTATGAGAAGCAATAATAAACGATGAATAAACAAAGTTAATAAATGAAAAGCAATAATAAACAATGAATCAACAAACTTAATAAACACTTACGATTAGATGATTAAATCGTGGGATTACAATTACAACTTGATTTCTGTCTAGCACACAGGTTTCGGTTATGCCACTGAAATCATACACTGTTCTCTCTCAAGTCACGAATTCTCTCTCTCTCTCTCTCTCTCTCTCTCTCTCTCTCTTTTGTGTCTATTTCGGCAAACCCTAACTTGTAGGATTTTTTTTTTCGATACATGTTGAATACGAATGGCAACCCCCAAGGTGCAACAAGTGTTGTGTGTTTAGTCATGATACGGAGCATTGCCCGCATAGAGTTAAAGAACATCAAAAGTATCCGGTGAATCAGGTGGACGAGGAAGGTTTTGTGGAGCCAAATAAGAAGAAGGTAGCTAAAAAGGGTGTTTCGGTGAGAAACCAGAATGCCAAGCTTGTTTATAGACCTGTGAGTATCAAAGCTTCGGACCAAGGGGCATCCTCGAGTAGTAAACCGATAACAGAAAATAAGGAAACTCGCAAGGAACCGACGACTAATGTATCAACACATAATCCGTTTGACATATTGGAAGGGGGAGAGGACCGTGTTATTCAGATGGAAGAGCTCCAGTCTTTTGCTAGGAAGATGAAGGATGGAAATAAAAACAAGATGAGCTACTCGGATATTGAATTTCTCGATGAGACCAATGAAACGGCTGGCTTTATGGCTTCGGGGCTAAATCTCAATAAAAAAGGGGCAAGCACTCCTTCAGGACAGGGTCCTCATGATTAGTCTTGGTACTTGGAATATTAGGGGGTTGAACCGCCCTCTGAAACAAAAGGAGGTTCGTTTTTTAGTTCGGGAACATTCTTTAAACTTTTGTGCTGTGTTGGAGTCACATGTGAGTGTTGAAAAGCTGGTTAAGGTGTGTGGTGATGTGTTCAAATCGTGGGACTGGACCTCTAATGGTGGGGCTTCGACTAAGGGAACTCGTATTATTGTGGGATGGGATACGACATTTATGGATATCATGGTTCTTTTCCAGTCGGATCAAGTTATGCATCTCCAATTGATCTTCAAACATGATCGAAGAGTGATTTTCTGCTCGATTGTTTATGCGGCTAATTACTATATAACAAAACGCCAGTTATGGGATGATCTTGCCAAGTTCAAAGGTATTGCGACCTTAAGTCCATGGGTTGTGATGGGGGATTTCAATTCTACTCTCTTCCTTGAGGATAAGGTCATGAGCTCCTCATCTCTGGATATTAGCATGCGTGAGTTCAGAGATTGTGTCACTCGATGTGAGTTAACGGATCTTAAAGGTTTGGGAATGCACTATACGTGGACTCAAAAACCAAAAAAAGGGATAGGGACGCTTAAAAAACTGGATAGAGTCTTGACGAAAGATAAGTTCGTGGAGGAATTCCCTACTGCTTTCGCTATGTTTCAGCCTTATAGAGTGTCTGACCATTGCCCTAGTGTTGTTAAATTTACTTGTACCAGGCCTCCAAAACCGAGGACGTTCAAATTTGCAAACTTCCTCACGTCCAAACCTGGTTTCATGGAAACGGTCCAAAAAGCTTGGGATATTAACGTCACTGGAGTCCCTCAATTTTGTGTTGTCAAAAAGCTTAGACACTTAAAATCCCCTCTTCGGTCTATGCTTTTTAAACAAGGGAATCTGCATGAAAAAGTTTGTAAGTTAAGGTCTGAGTTAGACGAGATTCAAAAGGCTAGGGATGTGGACCCGTTAACCTGATCCTAAAAGAGAAGGAGGCTATAATTCTGGATGACTTCCAAACTGCTAGTCTTGATGAGGAGAGTTTCTTAAAACAGAAATCCAAGGTTCATTGGCTTGCCGTGGGCGATCGAAACACCTCTTATTTTCACAAATCCTTAAAAATAAGGAACCATAGGGGTCGGGATTGATGCTATAAAGGACACCTCTGGTGTAACTCATGAAGGAAAGGAGTTTCCTACCGTTTTTGTGGCGCACTATACCAAATTTTTTGTAACCCATGGTACAAGTTCTACTATGCCGCCTACCTCGTTGTTCACTAGAAAAATTGATAACGGGGCTGCTACATACATGATTCGTCCAGTTGAGGACGAGGAGATCCGGGATGCGATATTTGGGATTGATAATGATAAAGCTCCGGGCCCGGATGGCTTTACTTCGGCTTTCTTTAAGAGTGCTTGGCCGATTGTGGGGAAGGATATTATGCAGGCCATTCGCGATATTTTCCAATATGGTAAGCTTCTGTAAGAACTCAATCATACTATCATTGCCTTGGTGCCTAAGGTGACTACCCCTGTTAATATTACAGATTATCGTCCTATTGCTTGTTGCAATGTATTGTATAAGTGCATAAGCAAAATTATTGCGGATCGGATCAAGGGTTATTTGGATGACATTGTGAGTGCTAATCAATCTGCTTTTGTTCCTGGACGGCTCATTACGGATAATATTCTGTTGTCTCAAGAACTTATGCATAACTACCACCGGAATGTGGGTGAGCCAAAGTGTGCTTTAAAGGTTAATATTAAAAAAGCCTATGATACTGTGGACTGGGATTTTTTGAATCACATTCTTGGCTGCTTTGGGTTTCCGGATGTGATGGTGAATTGGATTATGAAATGTGTTTCTTCTGTGTCTTACTCGATATGCTTAAATGGTGAGCTCCATGGCTACTTCAGAGGCAGGCGGGGGTTAAGGCAGGGTGACCCAATGTCACCTTATCTTTTTACCCTGGTTATGGAGGTTCTAACTCTCATGCTGAAACGTGATGTGGAAAGTGATCCTTTCTTCAAGTATCATAAGAAATGCAAGGACCAAAAGATTGTTAACCTCTGTTTTGCAGATGATCTGTTCCTTTTTGCTCATGGCGATACCAGGTCTACTACTTGTTTGATGCGGTCTATAGATGACTTCTCAAAGATGTCTGGTTTAGTCCCCAGTCTCCCGAAAAGCACTATATTTTTCTGTAATGTGGGGAATGATACTAAAACTGCTATTCTAAGCCGTTTACCTTTTACTGAAGGAAAACTTCCAGTAAAGTACCTTGGGGTGCCTTTACTATCGTCTGGTTTACGTTATCGGGATTGTCTTCCGTTATTAGAAGCGGCTGACAATCGCATTTCTAGCTGGAGAAACAAAAATCTCTCCTTCGCTGGTCGTCTCCAACTCATCCTCTCGGTCCTTTCCTCTATGCATATATACTGGGTCTCAGTTTTTCTTCTTCCTGCTAGAGTTGTAAAGGAGCTGGAGGCTAAGATGAGGGATTTTTTTGTGGTCCCAAGGAAAACGTGTAAAGGGGGCTGCTAAAGTTTCCTGGAGTGTGATCTGCCGACCTAAAAGTGAGGGAGGTCTTGGAATCCGGTGTATTACATATATGAATCGTGCTCTCCTCGCTAAGCATGTGTGGAGTATCCTCTCGAGAAGGACTTCACTTTGGGTTGAATGGATTTACACGTATAGATTGAAAAGCCGCACCTTCTGGAATTGTAAGAATGATGCCTCTAGTAGTTGGTGTTTTTTTTTTTGGGTAAAGGGTTACCCCGATGATTTTATAAAATACAGAAACATTAAGTACAAGTAGTAGAGTGAAATCTCTACTAGTTCTCAAGAGGGGCATACCCCTCAAGAGTTAAGCACATCAACAAAGAACCCACAAAAAGAAAACAACTAGCTACAAAACTAGAAATGCAAACATTTGAAAGGACAATTAGCCTCCATCATCAAAGTTTTTGTCTCCGTGAATACCCCACTCCGTCAGCACAGCACGAACACTTTCACTATCCCGACACTTCATGCCCATGATCTTGTACCTTACATCTTCCAGAATAGTCGCTGCCACTTTATCCGGAGGTCGTGCATGCATATTATGGAATCGCTGGTTTCTCTCTCTCCACACGTGATACACAGAAGCAGCAAGCGCCAACTTGTAAGTAGTATGAACCAGCTTCTTCGAAGTAGATATAGGGACAAGCCAGTTGACAATATCCGTCCAGTCCATAGGAACCAGAATCCGAAACTTTGTAGCAACCAGCTCCCACACTTTACGCGTAAAGGAACACTCAAAGAAGAGATGAGCACGGGATTCTAAGTTAGCATAGCAGAGATGACAACACATCATATCCATACAACCCTTTTTCAAATTCCAGCCAAGAATTTTATCTTGAGTTCGAAGCTTTCTATTCATGACCAACCAGAGAATAAACGCATGCTTCGGGATGCACGAAGAATACCAAACCAGATGGGCCCAAACAACTTCCGTAGAGGGAACCCTTAACGAGTTCCAGACGGAAGTAGTAGAGAAATCAAGGCTAGTATTCGCCACCTTCCAAATAGTCCTATCCGGCTCATCTGTAAGAACAGGAATAGGAATAGCACGAAGATTAAGGAATCTGTTAAGCCATTCATTAGGCCATCTCCACACATTCCCATTCACCAAATCAGCCACTTGAGAGTGGATCGTGAACCCAGCATTATGAATAACACGAGGAGAAAGAATATTAGATAGCGGGCCACAAGAGTTCCAGGTATCATACCACGCAGATGTGTTCAAACCATTGCCAATCTTGACCCACGCATATGGCTGGATGAGATGGCGGATCTGAAGCAAGTTTCTCCAACTCCAACTACTATGAGCAGGACGTTTACACTTCCAAAATGTCCGGCCATTTAGACGGTGAGAATAAACCCAATCCACCCATAACGACTTGCGTTTAGTGAGAATGCTCCATATATGCTTGGTAAGAAGAGATCGATTCATGTCGGCTATGTGTCTTAGGCCTAAGCCCCCTTCAGATTTAGGTTTGCAAACAACCTTCCAAGCGACTTTAGCAGCACCTTTAACCAGTTTTCCTTGAGACCATAAGAAGCCTTTGAACTTAGATAGAAGCCTTTGAACTTAGATTCCAGCTCCTGGACCACACGAGAAGGAAGGAGAAAGACCGAAGCCCAATAAATATGCATGGAGGATAACACCGACAAAATGAGTTGAACACGCCCAGCAAAGGACAAGTTTTTGTTTTTCCAGTTTGAGATTCGGGTGTCGACAGCCTCAATAAGAACCTGGCAGTCCCTATATCGAAGGCCAGAGGAGATCAGAGGGACTCCAAGGTAACGAACAGGAAGGTTGCCTTCTTTAAACGAACTCCGTTGAAGAATAGAGGCTTTCACATCATCCTTGACATTACAAAAGAAGATAGTGCTTTTCGGCATGCTAGGGACAAGCCCAGACATCTTGGTGAACTTCTCCAAAGAATTCATTAGACACGTTGTAGATCTTAAGTCTCCCCGAGAAAAGAGGAAAAGGTCATCCGCAAAGCAAAGATTGACAATTCTTTCATCAGCACATCGTTTATGGAAGTGGAATTGGCCATCAGAATCAACATCGCTTTTAAGAATAAGTGTGAGGATCTCCATGACCAGAGTGAAGAGGTACGGAGAAATCGGGTCCCCCTAACGAAGACCACGTTCACCTTTAAAATACCCATGAGACTCCCCATTTATGCAAATAGAATACGAGACAGTAGTAACACAAGTCATGATCCAATTCACCATAGTAGCATGGAAACCAAAAAGATGTAGAATCTGTTTTAGAAATCTCCAATCCACCGTATCATATGCCTTCTGAATATCAACTTTAATGGCACATCTCGGCTCACCAACATTACGATGATAGTTGTGCAATAACTCCTGTGATAACAGAATATTATCAGTGATAAGACGCCCAGGGACAAAGGCAGACTGGTTAATACTAACAACATCGTTAAGGGCCACTTTTATTCGATCAACAAGAATTTTACTAATACACTTGTAAAGAACATTGCAGCAAGCAATGGGACGGAAATCAGTTATGCAAGTAGGAGTAGTGACTTTAGGGACCAAAGTAACCAATGTGTGGTTGATTTCCTGAAGGAGTTTGTTGTGCTGGAAAAAAATCCTTTATAGCCATCGTAACTTCCTTCCCAATTACAGGCCAAGCCTTTTTAAAGAAGGCCGCGGTGTACCCATCAGGGCCCGGAGCTTTGTCATTAGCAATTCCAAACATGGCATCACGAACCTCCTTATCTTCAACCGGACGAATCATATAGCTAGCCACCTCAGTATCTAGCTTATTTGTAAATAAATCCGGATTAGGGGTTAAAGATAGAACACCTTGCTGCCCAAAGAACTTAGTATAATGCTCCACAAGAACTCTAGGGATATCTAGCCCTTCATGAGAGACACCATCCATGTCCTTGATGATATCAATTCTACCCCGATGGGTCTTGGCTTTAAGAGATTTGTGAAAAAAAGCAGTGTTACGATCACCCGTGGCAAGCCAGTGGATCTTCGACTTTTGCTTTAAAAAACTTTCTCCATCAAGGCTAGCAGTCTGAAAGTCATTAAGGCTATTTGCTTCCCTCAATTTCAGATCCAAATTCAACGGATTATTATCAATTTCTTTTTGGATATCGTCCAAGTCCTTCCTCAACTTGTTAACCTTATCATGCAAGTTACCTTGTTGAAAAAGAAGCTTTCGAAAGGGAGATTTCATAGATCTCATCTTCTTGACCACACGCAATTGGGGAACACCCAGAATCTGCTTATCCTAAGCATCTGACACAATTTCCATAAACCCCGGCTTAGAGATTAAAAAATTAGCAAACTTGAAAGCCTTAGGACGAGGAGGCCTGTCTCGCATAAATTTAACAACAATCGGACAGTGATCAGAGACACGATATGGTAAGAAAACAGCCGAAGCAGTAGGAAAATCACTAACAAACGAATCATTTGACAAAGCTCTGTCCAGTTTTTTGAGGGTACCTATGCCGGTTTTAGGTTTGTTAGTCCAAGTAAAATGCATGCCCGTGCCTTTTAAATCAGCAAGCTTACTTTGGTGCATACAATCCCGGAACTCACGCAGACGAGTTGGACACATTATCTTCAAGAAACAGCGTGGCATTGAAGTCCCCCATGACAAGCCAAGGAGTTTTACGTGCAACACACTTGAACTTGACCAATTCCTCCCAAAGTTGGCGCTAGTTATATAGTAATTTGAAGCATAAACAACAGAGCAGAAAATAACTTTTTTATCCGGCTTGAGAATTAACTGCAGATGCATGACCTGCTCAGTTTGGAATAAAACAATGATATCCATAACAGTCCTGTCCCAGCCAACAATAATACGAGTACCCTTAGGAGAGACTCCCCCATTCGTAGTCCAGTCCCAAGCTTTAAAAACTTTACCACACACTTTAAGAAGCTTAGTGACATCCACATGAGATTCTAATATAGCACAGAAATTCAACGAATGTTCTTGAACAAAAAAACGAACCTCCTTTTGCTTAAGAGGGCGGTTCAACCCCCTAATATTCCATGTTTCAAGGCTAATCATGAGGAAACCTTAGCATAAGGAGTGCTTGCCCCTTTATTTTGTTTATACAGCCCCGAGGCTACAAATTTTCCCGTTTCAGTTGCGTGCCTATCCAGCACATCACCATCATCAATGAAGGTATTTCCCTCCTCTCTCCCTCCAAGAGTTCTGGCCAGCTTTTGAAGATCCTCCATCTCTATTACCCTGTCCTCTCCTCCTTCAAAAATTTCGAAGGCATTATGTGTTTGAACATTGTGCAGAATATTTGTGCTTGGCTCTTTCTCCTTATTCTTGCTCGATGTAGCTATAGGCTCATTAGATTTGACATGTTCATTACCTTTAACCTGAACAGGTCTATAAACAACCTTAGGTTTAGCCTGCACACGTTTTGCAGCTTTCTTCCCAACAACCTTAGTATATCCCTCCTGATCAACGTCATTAGTGGCCGGAGGAGGTGTCGGTTTAGGTTGTTTAGGGCATAAGGAGTCATCATGCCCAAAAACATTACAAAGCTTACACCTTGGTGGCTTCCACTCGTATTCAAAGATACATATATATCACTGTTGGAGAAACCTTGTGAAGATTAGGCCTATTATACAAAGATACATATATATCACTGTTGGGAATGGCCTTGACACGTCTGCTTGGTATGACACTTGGAGCGATATCGGTCCCTTGGCTAATATTCTCTCCTCTAGACAAATTCATAATGCCGGTTTTAACATCTACTCTCGTCTTGCTGAAGTTATTGTGAGCCCCAGTTGGAATTGGCCTTTGGATTGGGTTCCTCGTTTTCCGATGTTAACCAATGTTCATATTTTCGGAGCTCAAGGATGTTGCTGATAAACATTGGTGGAAAGCGGATGATACTCTTGTTGAGTTCTCAACTAATACGGCTTGGAACTCCTTAAGGCAGTCCCATGATGTGGTCCCTTGGAGATATCTCGTTTGGAATACGACAAGCATTCCTAAACATGCCTTTTGTCTTTGGTTGGTTATTAATGGTAAACTCCGAACTCAGGATAAGCTGGTACGCTGGAATTGGAAGAAGGGATGTATGAACATGATGTGTTGTATTCTATGTTATTCTGATATAGATTCTCATAACCATCTTTCTTTTTAGTGTCCTTTCTCCAAGAAGGTTTGGGAGACGGTAAGGAGAAGCTTTCCGATTCAGATGCCGAGTAATTGGAGTAGTATTATCAATTGCTATGCATCAAATTCGCAGTCCAAGGCCCTATCTAGTGTCGTTTTTAAACTCTCTGTGGCGGCTGCTGTCTATCACGTGTGGCGGGAACGAAATAATCGGCTGCATGGGAACAATTATCGACAGCCGGAGAAGGTTGTTGGGGATGTTCTGTCTGATATCCGCTACAAGGTACTAGGGTTAAAGTGCAAGTTTGGTGATCGGGGGAGAAACGTCCTTCCCATCTGGAGATCCTTGGGAAGCTTGACTTTTGATGATGGAGGCTAATTGGCTTTAGTGTTGTGTCGTGTTCCTTTGTTGTTCTTACCAGTATTTAGCTGGGTGTGCTTTGTCTTTCTTTTTGTGTTTTACTCTTTGGGGTATGCCCCTTTGAGAACTAGTAGAGATTTCACTCTACTACTTGTACTTTGAAGTTTCTGTTAATACAAAAATCACCGGGGTAACCCTTTACCCAAAAAAAAGGATGTGAGTTTTTTTAATTACAAACTCACACATTTAATACATGGGCCAAAGCCCTTTCTCCCTCTAGTCCAAACCGTATTTTACAAGAACAAACACATAATTAACTAACACCCAATCATTAAACATGGATAACCGAAACCCAACCCAATTTAATACACAAGCCTTATCAATTTTCTATTATAGTCGAAACACGATATCAATGATCAATCATGAGTGCGGAATCCAAGTTATAGATTGAATCAAGTATGAGAAGCAATAATAAACGATGAATCAACAAAGTTAATAAATGAGAAGCAATAATAAACGATGAATCAACAAAGTTAATAAACACTTACGATTAGACGACTAAATCGTTGATTACTATTACAACTCGATTTCTGTCTAGCACACAGGTTTCGGTTAGGCCACCGAAATCATTCTCTGGTCTCTCTCAAGTCACAAATTCTCTCTCTCTCTCTCTCTCTCTCTCTCTCTCTCTCTCTCTCTCTCTCTTTTGTGTCTATTTCGGCAAACCCTAACTAGTCGGATGTGAGTTTTTTTAAATACAAACTCACTCATTTAATACATGGGCCAAAGCCCTTTCTCCCTCTAGTCCAAACCGTATTTTACAAGAACAAACACATAATTAACTAACACCCAATCATTAAACATGGATAACCGAAACCCAATGCAATTTAATACACATGCCTCATCATTTTTCTATTATAGTCAAAACACGATATCGATGATCAATCATGAGTGCGGAATCCAAGTGCATGATTGAATCCAGTATTTGAAGCAATAATAAACAATGAATCAACAAATTTAATAAACACGTACGATTAGATGACTAAATCGTTGATTACTATTACAACTCGATTTCTGTCTAGCACACACTTACGGTTAGGCCACCGAAATCATTCTCTGGTCTCTCTCAAGTCACGAATCTCGGGTCTACTTCGGCGAACCTTAGCTAGAAGATGTGAGTTTGTTTAAATACAAACTCACACATTTACTACATGGGCCAAAACCCTTTCTCCCTCTAATCCAAACCGTATTTTACAAGAACAAACACATAATTAACTAACACCCAATCATTAAACATGGATAACCGAAACCCAAACCTATTTAATACACATGCCTTATCATTATTCTATTATAGTCAAAACACGATATAATGATCAATCATAAGTGCGGAATCCAAGTGCATGATTGAATCAAGTATGAGAAGCAATAATAAACGATGAATGAACAAACTTAATAAACACTTATGATTAGATGATTAAATCGTGGATTACTATTACAACTTGATTTTTGTATAGCACATAGGTTTCGGTTAGGCCACCGAAATCATAACCTAGTCCCTCTCAAGTCACGAATTCTCTCTCTCTCTATCTCTCTCTCTCTCTCTCTCTCTCTTGTATCTATATCGGCAAACCTTATCTAGTAGGATGTGAGTTTTTTTATTAAATACAAACTCACACATTTAATACATGGGCCAAAGTCCTTTCTCCTTCCAGTCCAAATAGTATTTTACAAGAACAAACACATAATTAACAACCACCCAATCATTAAACATGGATAACCGAAGCCCAACCCAATTTAAAACACAAGCCTTATCATTTTTCTATTATAGACGAAACACGATATCAATGATCAATCATGAGTGTGGAATCCAAGTTATAGATCGAATCAAGTATGAGAAGCAATAATAAACGATTAATCAACAAAGTTAATAAATGAGAAGCAATAATAAACGATGAATCAACAAAGTTAATAAACACTTACGATTAGATGACTAAATCGTTAATTACAATTACAACTCGATTTCTGTCTGGCACACAGGTTTCGGTTAGGTCACCGAAATCATTCTCTAGTCTCTCTCAAGTCACGAATTCCCTCCCTCTCATTTGTGTCTATTTCGGTAAACCTTAGCTAGTAGGATGTGAGTTTTTTTAAATACAAACGCACACATTTATTACATGGGCCAAAGCCCTTTCTCCCTCTAGTACAAACCGTATTTTACAAAAACAAACACATAATTAACTACCACCCAATCATTAAACATGGATAACCAAAGCCCAACCCAATTTAATACACAAGCCTTATCATTTTTCTATTATAGTCGAAACACGATATCAAGTGATTGATTGAATCAAGTATCAGAAGCAATAATAATCGTTTAATCAACAAAGTTAATAAATGAGAAGCAATAATAAATGATGAATCAAGAAAGTTAATAAACACTTAAGATTAGATGACAAAATGTTGATTACTATTACAACTCAAATTTTGTCTGGCACACAGGTTTCGGTTAGGCCACCGAAATCATACTCTGGTCTCTCTCAAGTCACGAATTCCCTCTCTCTCTCTCTTTTGTGTCTATTTCGGCAAACCCTTAGGTAGTAGGATGTGTGTTTTAATAAATACAAACTCACACATTTAATACATGGGTCAAAGCCCTTTTTCCCTCTAGTCCAAACCGTATTTTACAAGAAGAAACACATAATTAACTACCACCCAATCATTAAACATGGATAACCGTAGCCCAACCCAATTTAATACACAAGCCTTTTCATTTTTCTATTATAGTCGAAACACGATATCAATGATCAATTATGAGTGCGGAATCCAAGTGATTGATTGAATCAAGTATCAGAAGCAATAATAATCGATTAATCAACAAAGTTAATAAATGAGAAGCAATAATAAATGATGAATCAAGAAAGTTAATAAACACTTAAGATTAGATGACAAAATGTTGATTACTATTACAACTCAAATTCTGTCTGGCACACAGGTTTCGGTTAGGCCACCGAAATCATACTCTGGTCTCTCTCAAGTCACGAATTCCCTCTCTCTCTCTCTTTTGTGTCTATTTCGGCAAACCCTTAGGTAGTAGGATGTATACATGCCCTCTAGTCCAAACCGTATTTTACAAGAACAAACACATAATTAACTACCACCCAATCATTAAACATGGATAACCGTAGCCCAACCCAATTTAATACACAAGCCTTTTCATTTTTCTATTATAGTCGAAACACGATATCAATGATCAATCATGAGTGCGGAATCCAAGTGATTGATTGAATCAAGTATGAGAAGAAATAATAAACAAGGAATCAACAAAGTTAATAAATGAGAAGCAATAATAAACGATAAATCAACAAATTTAATAAACACTTACGATTAGATGGCTAAATCGTTGATTACTATTACAACTCGATTTCTGTCTTGCACATAGGTTTTGGTTAGGCCACCGAAATCATACTCTGGTCTCTCTCTCAAGTCACGAATTCCCTCCCTCTCTCTTGTGTCTACTTTGGCGAGTCTTGGCTAGTAGGTTGTGAGTTTGGTTAAATACAATATCACACATTTATTACATGGGCCAAAGCCCTTTCTCCCTCTAGTCCAAACCGTATTTTACTAGAACAAACACATAATTAACTAACACCCACTCATTAAACATGGATAACCGAAGCCCAACCCAATTTAATACACAAGCCTTATCATTTTTCTATTATAGTCGAAACACGATATCAATGTTTAAACATGATGCGGAATCCAAGTACATTGTCACACCCTCAAATTTCCACATGCGGAGTTTATACCGCGAGGCGTGTGACAAACCACGATCCGAGTCATTAGTCATACCAAACCATGCAAAAACAGTTTTAAAGGAATGCGGAAGCGTAAGTAAAAGTAATAATAGTATTGCGCAAAACACGCGCCTAACCCAAATATAAAGAAAAATAAACCAACAAGGTTTTAAAAGTGTGTTGTAGACCCAATGAAAAGCATGCGTCCTAATCGTGCTCCGTACCTAGATACCTGTGAAAGACATGCTATGTGGGTCAGCGCAAAGGCTGGTGAGTTCATAAATATACAACGTAAAAATAAATGTTTGTAACAATGTTTGTACCAATGTTTGAACCAGTGTAATAATAATTGTACTTGTAGCTAGCTAGGCCGTTTTTGCTATCACTATGTGGTTCGCAACCGAAGCGTGACTGTTTGTGTTTGTAATGCCTTCCCACCATCGTCTAACACGGACAATGGTGATTCTGTCTAGGCTAATGTTACACCCGTTCGACATCCAGTCGAGTTAGAGCGACTAACGCGGGTGGGGTTTGTCAAACCCAGTAGTACTACCAAAGATTACCTCGCTTTCTCATAAACTAACGGTTCGAAATGTAAGGACTTCAAATATGTGTTATGTTCGCACATACGTGATCAGCTATACAATTATATTACCAGAAATGTTTGTAGCATGCTTTTCTCTTTCAAGGAGATACTTAGAGAGAAAAATGTTAGAGAACTCACCTTAGAGAGCTCGACAAGAAAATTCATGTGTCAAGATCCCGTAAATCTTACAAATCACCTAATGAGCATATAGTTGTAAGTGTGTGTCTAAGATACTAACGACACAACCTAGACGGCGGTGATTTACCAATTATGCTATTGACTCGAAATGGGTGCCAATTTCTAAGATTGACAAGTGCACGACGATTAAACCGATTAATCGTCAAAATTATTTATTCCGAATAATAAATATCCAAATGATTAGAAAACCATTTTAGCACACGTTGATATTCTCCCAAAACTATGTACGATTAAATATGTAAAATATATATTTGCACACATTTATATATATAAGCGAGTTGTTAATGATTTTTAACGAATGGATTAATATTGTGCTTAAGCCTTAACAATTTACCAATACGAGTTTTGGTCAAAATCTAACATGCCCAAAGTTCAAGAGGTTTTAAAATACGTTTAAGATCGTTTAGGGTCAACAACATGACAAATAGGATGTAAGGATTATGAACAGAAAAATGGTTAAAAAGAAATGTAGGTTGCAGGGATTGAACAAGCGACCTTCCGGTCATGTAGCGAAATACAAACCACCGGGCCAGAACTTATTTTGTTTATGAAATTACTTTGTAAACTCTTTAATGCAAACCAGATTGACATAGAGTAGATATGCAATATTTTAAAACAAAAAAAAAAACGAACGGACGCTGGGTCTTGAACTCGCGACCTCCGCGAAGACAACCCAGCCAACAGACCACCCTGACACTTGGATCTTTGTGTTTTACCCTTCAAACTCGGTATATAATCTATAAAAGTCGGGTGTCATCTTCCCCACCAAAACCCTAATGACACGTCCGCCATAACAAACAAATAAAACTTAGATGATCAAGAACAGAAACTTATAAATCGCATTCGAATCGATTTCTAGTTCATACCTTTGTATTGAAACGAAAACAGAAGCACGAAGGATGATGATGCGTCGTCTCCGACGTCTCGAATCCAAACACGTGAGTTTCCCGATCGTACTTCGCGGGTGCTGTTCTCTGTGGCAGTAGACATCAGACTTCGAAGGTAGGTGGTCGGAGAGAGGTGCAAAGGTGGTGAACGGTGATGAAAAGAGTAGAGAAGCGATGATGTTCGAAGGTGGTGATCGGAGGCGGATGCGGAATGTTTCTTTGCGGTGGTTGCTCTCGAGAGTGTTTTGAGGGACGAGGCAAACGTTTAATCCACGATGCTTGAACCTTGCTGATGATTAATATCTTAAGATCAATTGAATAGGGGTAGATGTAACCTACGGTGCGATGAATCGGGAATGGAGGCGGTGGGATAGATGTTAGTAACAGAAGATGCGATGATTTTTAGATTACTTCAAAATCAACTTTGGTGAATTGGCAGAAACAACACCTCTCTAACTTACATAATATAAAGCAAGTTTTAGTAATGACATAAGTAGTCCCCTTAGGTTATTTCATTAGATATCAGGTTTGGGAAATTACAAGATTGGTCCCTCCAAGTTTAAAATATTTAACCAAGCATATAACTTTTATAAAAGACTTGTACTATGATAGACCATTTCTTTTTAAAGACTTATAATATGTATTTTTATATAAATACATAAATAATTATAATTAAAATGTATGAATTCCCAAATATATATAATTCGCTTAAAATCATGAAATGTAAATTATATAAAATTATGTAACGATTCACATAGAATACGTCATATTAAAATCATAAAATAGAATAAAAATCTAGTTCACATGAAATTATGGATCGTGCACGTTGAATGCGTTTGTTAAGTTAATTCACCGATGTCTAGACTTGTGTGTGAATGTTCTGTAGTGCATGACGCATCTCATAACTCTAACCGGATGCAATGCATGCATGCGCGTTTGTTTGAACTCATATATGTTGTGTTAATGTTTGTTTGTAAGTTGTGTTTAGACAGGATTAACCTGAAAATGCCGGATGTCACATACATGATTGAATCGAGTATTAGAAGCAATAATAAACGATGAATCAACAATGTTAATAAATGAGAAGCAATAATAAATGATGAATCAACACTTTAGAAACACTTACGATTAGATGATTAAATCGCTGATTACTATTACAACTCGATTTTTGTCTAGCACATAGGTTTCGGTTAGGCCACCGAAATCATACTCTGGTCTCTCTAAAGTCATGAATTCCCCGTCTCTCTCTCATTTGTGATGTGAGTTTTTTTAAATACAAACTCACACATTTATTACTTGGGCCAAAGCCCTTTCTCCCTCTAGTCCAAACCGTATTTTACAAAAACAAACACATAATTAACTACTGCCCAATCATTTAACATGGATAACCGAAGCCCAACCCAATTTAATACACAAGCCTTTCATTTTTCAATTTTAGTCGAAACACGATATCAATGAACAATCATGAGTGCGGAATCCAAATGATTGATTGAATCAAGTATGAGAAGCAATAATAAACGTTGAATCAACAAAGTTAATAAATGAGAAGCATTAATAAATGATGAATCAACAAAGTTAATAAATACTTACGATTAGATGACTAAATCGTTGATTACTGTTACAACTCGATTTCTGTCTAGCACACAGGTTTTGGTTTGGCCACCGAAATCATTCTCTGGTCTATCTCATGTCAACGAATTCCCTCCCTCTCTCTTGTGTCTACTTCGGCGAGCCTTGGCTAGTATGATGTGAGTTTGTTTAAATACAGACTCACACATTTAAAACATGGGCCAAAGCCCTTTCTCCCTCTCGTCCAAACCGTATTTTACAAGAACAAACACATTATTAACTTAACACCCAATCATTAAACATGGATAACCGAAGCCCAACCCAATTTAATACACAAGCCTCATCATTATTTTATTATAGTCGAAATACGATATCAATGATCAATCATGACTGCGGAATCCAAGTGCATGATTGAATCAAGTTTGAGAAGCAATAATAAACGATGAATCAATAAAGTTAATAAATGAGAAGCAATAATAAACGATGAATCAACAAACTTAAGAAACACTTACGATTAGATGATTAAATCGTTGATTACTATTACAACTCGATTTCTGTCTAGCACACAGGTTTCGGTTAGGCCACCGAAATCATTCTCTGGTCTCTCTCAAGTCATGAATTCCCCCCCCCCTCTCTCTCTCTCTTTTGTGTCTATTTCGGCAAACCTTAGCTAGTAGGATGTGAGTTTTCTAAATACAAACTCACACATTTAATACTTGGGGCAAAGCCCTTTCTCCCTCTAGTCCAACTGGTATTTTACAAAAACAAACACATAATTAACTACCGCCCAATCATTAAACATAGATAACCGAAGCCCAACCCAACTTAATACACAAGCCTTTCATTTTTCAATTTTAGTCGAAACACGATATCAATGATCAATCATGAGTGCGGAATCCAAATGATTGATTGAATCAAGTATGAGAAGCAATAATAAACGTTGAATCAACAAAGTTAATAAATGAGAAGCATTAATAAATGATGAATCAACAAAGTTAATAAATACTTACGATTAGATGACTAAATCGTTGATTACTATTACAACTCGATTTCGGTCTACTTCTGCGAACCTTGGATAGTATGATGTGAGTTTGTTTAAATACAGACTCACACATCTATTACATGAGCCAAAGCCCTTTCTCCCTCTCGTCCAAACCGTATTTTAGAAAAAACAAACATATATTTAACTAACACCCATTCATTAAACATGGATAACCGAAGCCAAACCCAATTTAATACACAAGCCTCATCATTTTTGTATTATAGTCGAAACACGGTATCAATGATCAATCATGAGTGCGGAATCCAAGTGCATGATTGAATCAAGTATGAGAAGCAATAATAGAAGATGAATCAACAAAGTTAATAAATGAGAGCAATAATAAACGATGAAGAAACAAAGTTAATAAACACTTATGATTAGATGACTAAATCGTTGATTACAATTACAACTCGATTTCTGTCTAGCACACAGGTTTCGAGTAGGTCACCGAAATCATTCTCTGGTCTCTCTCAAGTCACAAATTCCCTCCCTCTCATTTGTGTCTATTTCGGCAAACCTTAGCTAGTAGGATGTGAGTTTTTTTAAATACAAACTCACACATTTATTACATGGGCCAAAGCCCTTTCTCCCTCTAGTACAAACCGTATTTTACAAGAACAAACACATAATTAACTACCACCCAATCATTAAACATAGATAACCAAAGCCCAACCCAATTTAATACACAAGCCTTATCATTTTTCTATTTTAGTCGAAACACGATATCAATGATCAATCATGAGTGCGGAATCCAAATGATTGATTGAATCAAGTATGAGAAGCAATAATAAACGTTGAATCAACAAAGTTAATAAATGAGAAGCATTAATAAACGATGAATCAACAAAGTTAATAAATACTTACGATTAGATGACTAAATCGTTGATTACTATTACAACTCGATTTCTGTCTAGCACACGGGTTTTGGTTCGGCCACCGAAATCATTCTCTGGTCTCTCTCAAGTCATGAATTCCCTCTCTCTCTCTCTCTCTTTTGTGTCTATTTCGGCAAACCTTACCTAGTAGGATGTGAGTTTTTTTAAATACAAACTGACACATTTAATACTTGGGCCAAAGCCCTTTCTCCCTCTAGTCCAAACCGTATTTTACAAAAGCAAACACATAATTAACTACCGCCCAATCATTAAATATGGATAACCGAAGCCCAACCAAATTTAATACACAAGCCTTTCATTTTTCAATTATAGTCGAAACACGATATCACTGATCAATCATGAGTGCGGTATCCAAATGATTGATTGAATCAAGTATCAGAAGCAATAATAAACGTTGAATCAACAAAGTTAATAAATGAGAAGCATTAAAAAACGAAGAATCAACAAAGTTAATAAATACTTACGATTAGATGACTAAATCGTTGATTACTATTACAACTCGATTTCTGTCTAGCACACAGGTTTTGGTTCGGCCACCGAAATTATTCTCTGGTCTCTCTCAAGTCAACGAATTGCCTCCCTCTCTTTTGTGTCTACTTCGGCGAGCCTTGTCTAGTATGATGTGAGTTTGTTTAAATACAGACTCACACATTTAAAACATGGGCCAAAGCCCTTTCTCCCTCTCGTCCAAACCGTATTTTACAAGAACAAATACATAATTAACTAACACCCAATCATTAAACATGGATAACTGAAGCACAACCCAATTTAATACACAAGCCTCATCATTTTTGTATTATAGTTCAAACACGATATCAATGATCAATCATGAGTGCGGAATCCAAGTACATGATTGAATCAAGTATGAGAAGCAATAATAAACGATGAATCAACAAAGTTAATAAATGAAAAGTAATAATAAACGATGAATCAACAAACTTAAGAAACACTTACGATTAGATGATTAAATCGTTGATTACTATTACAACTCGATTTCTGTCTAGCACATAGGTTTCGCTTAGGCCACTGAAATCATACTCTGGTCTCTCTCAAGTCATGAATTCCCCCACTCTCTCTCTCTTTTGTGTCTATTTTGGCAAACCTTAGCTAGTAGGATGTGAGTTTTTTTAAATACAAACTCACACATTTAATACTTGGGGCAAAGCCCTTTCTCCCTCTAGTCCAAACCGTATTTTACAAAAACAAACACATAATTAACTACCGCCCAATCATTAAACATGGATAACCGAAGCCCAACCCAACTTAATACACAAGCCTTTCATTTTTCAAATTTAGTCGAAACAGGATATGAATGATCAATCATGAGTGTGGAATCCAAATGGTTGATTGAATCAAGTATGAGAAGCAATAATAAACGTTGAATCAACAAAGTTAATAAATGAGAAGCATTAATAAATGATGAATCAACAAAGTTAATAAATACTTACGATTAGATGACTAAATCGTTGATTACTATTACAACTCGATTTCTGTCTAGCACACAGGTTTTGGTTCGGCCACCGAAATTATTCTCTGGTCTCTCTCAAGTCAACGAATTCCCTCCCTCTCTCTTGTGTCTACTTCAGCGAGCCTTGGCTAGTATGATGTGAGTTTTTTTAAATACAGACTTATACATTTAAAACACGGGCCAAAGCCCTTTCTCCCTCTCGTCCAAACCGTATTTTACAAGAACAAACACATAATTAACTAACACCCGATTGATTAAACATGGATAACCGAAGCCCAACCCAATTTAATACACAAGCCTCATCATTTTTGTATTATAGTTGAAACACGATATCGATGATCAATCATGAGTGCGGAATCTAAGTACATGATCGAATCAAGTATGAGACTATGAACACACCTTATTGGGCCATAATTTGTTGGTAAACACAACTTATTGGTTATATAAACACCTTATTAGGACTGATTGGGTGCCACTTACCCCCATCGTCCTTACTTACTTTATTGTCATCATTGGTCCTGACATAAACGTATTTGTTATATACACACCTTAGTGGGTATTAATTAACTCCATGCTACACACTATATTGGGCCATAATTGGTCGTAACACAAATTATTGGTTATATAAACACCTTACTAGGACTCATTGGTGCCAACTAACCCTCATTGTCCCTAAACCCACTTTATTGTGCCATCATTGGTCCTAAACACAACGTATTGGTTATATACACACATTAGTGGGACTCATTGGTCCCAACTAAACACACCTTATTGGGCCATAATTGGTCGTAAACACAACTTATTGGTTATATACACACTTTATTGGGACTCATTGGTCCCAACTGACCCTCATTGCCCTTAAACACACATTATTGGGCCATCATTGGTCCTAAACACAACTTATTGGTTATATAAGACACACCTTACTAGGACTTATTGGTCCCAACCGACCCTCATTGCCCTACTAAACACACCTTATTGGGCCATCATTGGTCCTAAACACAACTTATTGGTTATATACACACCTTAGTGGGACTCATTAGTCCCAACTAAACACACATTATTGGGCCATCATTGGTCCTAAACACAACTTATTGGTTATATACACACCTTACTAGGACTTATTGGTTCTAACCGACCCTCATTGCCCTACTAAACACACCTTATTGGGCCATCATTGGTCCTAAACATAACTTATTGGTTATATACACACCTTAGTGGGACTCATTAGTCCCAACTAAACACACTATATTGGGCCATAATTGGTCGTAAACACAACTTATTGGTTATATAAACACCTTATTAGGACTCATTGGTGCCAACTAACCCTCATTGTCCCTAAACCCACTTTATTGTGCCATCATTGGTCCTAAACACAACGTATTGGTTATATACACACATTAGTGGGACTCATTAGTCCCAACTAAACACACCTTATTGGGCCATAATTGGTCGTAAACACAACTTATTGGTTATATACACACCTTATTAGGACTCATTGGTGCCAACTAACCCTCATTGTCCCTAAACCCACTTTATTGTGCCATCATTGGTCCTAAACACAACGTATTGGTTATATACACACCTTAGTGGGACTCATTGGTCCCAACTAAACACACCATATTGGGCCATAATTGGTCGTAAACACAACTTATTGGTTATATACACACCTTATTAGGACTCATTGGTGCCAACTAACCCTCATTGTCCCTAAACCCACTTTATTGTGCCATCATTGGTCCTAAACACAACTTATTGGTTATATACACACACTTAGTGGGACTCATTGGTCCAACGACTCATCCCTACTAAACACACCTTATTGGGCCATAATTGGTCCTAAACACAACTTATTGGTTATATACACACCTTAGTGGGACTCATTGGTCCCAACTACCCTCATTGCCCTTAAACACACATTATTGGGCCATCATTGGTCCTAAACACAACTTATTGGTTATATACACACCTTACTAGGACTTATTGGTTCTAACCGACCCTCATTGCCCTACTAAACACACCTTATTGGGCCATCATTGGTCCTAAACATAATTTATTGGTTATATACACACCTTAGTGGGACTCATTAGTCCCAACTAAACACACCATATTGGGCCATAATTGGTCGTAAACACAACTTATTGGTTATATAAACACCTTATTAGGACTCATTGGTGCCAACTAACCCTCATTGTCCCTAAACCCACTTTATTGTGCCATCATTGGTCCTAAACACAACGTATTGGTTATATGCACACATTAGTGGGACTCATTGGTCCCAACTAAACACACCTTATTGGGCCATAATTGGTCGTAAACACAACTTATTGGTTATATACACACCTTATTAGGACTCATTGGTGCCAACTAACCCTCATTGCCCTTAAACACACATTATTGGGCCATCATTGGTCCTAAACACAACTTATTGGTTATATAAGACACACCTTACTAGGACTTATTGGTCCCAACCGACCCTCATTGCCCTACTAAACACACCTTATTGGGCCATCATTGGTCCTAAACACAACTTATTGGTTATATACACACCTTAGTGGGACTCATTAGTCCCAACTAAACACACATTATTGGGCCATCATTGGTCCTAAACACAACTTATTGGTTATATACACACCTTACTAGGACTTATTGGTTCTAACCGACCCTCATTGCCCTACTAAACACACCTTATTGGGCCATCATTGGTCCTAAACATAATTTATTGGTTATATACACACCTTAGTGGGACTCATTAGTCCCAACTAAACACACCATATTGGGCCATAATTGGTCGTAAACACAACTTATTGGTTATATAAACACCTTATTAGGACTCATTGGTGCCAACTAACCCTCATTGTCCCTAAACCCACTTTATTGTGCCATCATTGGTCCTAAACACAACGTATTGGTTATATGCACACATTAGTGGGACTCATTGGTCCCAACTAAACACACCTTATTGGGCCATAATTGGTCGTAAACACAACTTATTGGTTATATACACACCTTATTAGGACTCATTGGTCCCAACTGACCCTCATTGCCCTTAAACACACTTTATTGGGCCATCATTGGTCCTAAACACAACTTATTGGTTATATAAGACACACCTTAGTAGGACTTATTGGTCCCAACTATAACACACCTTATTGGGCCATCATTGGTCGTAAACACAACTTATTGGTTATATACACACCTTATTAGGACTCATTGGTGCCAACTTACCCTCATTGTCCTACTAAACCCACTTTATTGTGCCATCATTGGTCCTAAACACAACTTATTGGTTATATACACACCTTAGTGGGACTCATTAGTCCCAACTAAACACACCTTATTGGGCCATAATTGGTCGTAAACACAACTTATTGGTTATATACACACCTTATTAGGACTCATTGGTCCCAACTGACCCTCATTGCCCTTAAACACACATTATTGGGCCATCATTGGTCCTAAACACAACTTATTGGTTATATAAGACACACCTTACTAGGACTTATTGGTCCCAACTGACCCTCATTGCCCTACTAAACACTCCTTATTGGGCCATCATTGGTCCTAAACACAACTTATTGGTTATATACACACCTTAGTGGGACTCATTAGTCCCAACTAAACACACATTATTGGGCCATCATTGGTCCTAAACACAACTTATTGGTTATATACACACCTTACTAGGACTTATTGGTTCTAACTGACCCTCATTGCCCTACTAAACACACCTTATTGGGCCATCATTGGTCCTAAACATAATTTATTGGTTATATACACACCTTAGTGGGACTCATTAGTCCCAACTAAACACACCATATTGGGCCATAATTGGTCGTAAACACAACTTATTGGTTATATAAACACCTTATTAGGACTCATTGGTGCCAACTAACCCTCATTGTCCCTAAACCCACTTTATTGTGCCATCATTGGTCCTAAACACAACGTATTGGTTATATGCACACATTAGTGGGACTCATTGGTCCCAACTAAACACACCTTATTGGGCCATAATTGGTCGTAAACACAACTTATTGGTTATATACACACTTTATTGGGACTCATTGGTCCCAACTGACCCTCATTGCCCTTAAACACACATTATTGGGCCATCATTGGTCCTAAACACAACTTATTGGTTATATACACACCTTAGTGGGACTCATTAGTCCCAACTAAACACACCTTATTGGGCCATAATTGGTCGTAAACACAACTTATTGGTTATATACACACCTTATTAGGACTCATTGGTGCCAACTAACCCTCATTGCCCCTAAACACACTTTATTGTGCCATCATTGGTCCTAAACATAACTTATTGGTTATATACACACCTTAGTGGGACTCATTAGTCCCAACTAAACACACCATATTGGGCCATAATTGGTCGTAAACACAACTTATTGGTTATATAAACACCTTATTAGGACTCATTGGTGCCAACTAACCCTCATTGTCCCTAAACCCACTTTATTGTGCCATCATTGGTCCTAAACACAACGTATTGGTTATATGCACACATTAGTGGGACTCATTGGTCCCAACTAAACACACCTTATTGGGCCATAATTGGTCCTAAACACAACTTATTGGTTATATACACACCTTATTGGGACTCATTAGTCCCATGACCCTCATTGCCCTAAACACACATTATTGGGCCATCATTGGTCCTAAACACAACTTATTGGTTATATACACACCTTACTAGGACTTATTGGTTCTAACTCGACCCTCATTGCCCTACTAAACACACCTTATTGGGCCATCATTGGTCCTAAACATAATTTATTGGTTATATACACACCTTAGTGGGACTTATTAGTCCCAACTAAACACACCATATTGGGCCATAATTGGTCGTAAACACAACTTATTGGTTATATAAACACCTTATTAGGACTCATTGGTGCCAACTAACCCTCATTGTCCCTAAACCCACTTTATTGTGCCATCATTGGTCCTAAACACAACGTATTGGTTATATGCACACATTAGTGGGACTCATTGGTCCCAACTAAACACACCTTATTGGGCCATAATTGGTCGTAAACACAACTTATTGGTTATATACACACTTTATTGGGACTCATTGGTCCCAACTGACCCTCATTGCCCTTAAACACACATTATTGGGCCATCATTGGTCCTAAACACAACTTATTGGTTATATAAGACACACCTTACTAGGACTTATTGGTCCCAACTCGACCCTCATTGCCCTACTAAACACTCCTTATAGGGCCATCATTGGTCCTAAACACAACTTATTGGTTATATACACACCTTAGTGGGACTCATTAGTCCCAACTAAACACACATTATTGGGCCATCATTGGTCCTAAACACAACTTATTGGTTATATACACACCTTACTAGGACTTATTGGTTCTAACCGACCCTCATTGCCCTACTAAACACACCTTATTGGGCCATCATTGGTCCTAAACATAATTTATTGGTTATATACACACCTTAGTGGGACTCATTAGTCCCAACTAAACACACCATATTGGGCCATAATTGGTCGTAAACACAACTTATTGGTTATATAAACACCTTATTAGGACTCATTGGTGCCAACTAACCCTCATTGTCCCTAAACCCACTTTATTGTGCCATCATTGGTCCTAAACACAACGTATTGGTTATATGCACACATTAGTGGGACTCATTGGTCCCAACTAAACACACCTTATTGGGCCATAATTGGTCGTAAACACAACTTATTGGTTATATACACACTTTATTGGGACTCATTGGTCCCAACTGACCCTCATTGCCCTTAAACACACATTATTGGGCCATCATTGGTCCTAAACACAACTTATTGGTTATATAAGACACACCTTACTAGGACTTATTGGTCCACTGACCCTATTGCCCTACTAAACACACCTTATTGGGCCATCATTGGTCCTAAACACAACTTATTGGTTATATACACACCTTACTAGGACTTATTGGTTCTAACTGACCCTCATTGCCCTACTAAACACACCTTATTGGGCCATCATTGGTCCTAAACATAACTTATTGGTTATATACACACCTTAGTGGGACTCATTAGTCCCAACTAAACACACCATTATTGGGCCATAATTGGTCGTAAACACAACTTATTGGTTATATAAACACCTTATTAGGACTCATTGGTGCCAACTAACCCTCATTGTCCTCTAAACCCACTTTATTGTGCCATCATTGGTCCTAAACACAACGTATTGGTTATATGCACACATTAGTGGGACTCATTAGTCCCAACTAAACACACCTTATTGGGCCATAATTGGTCGTAAACACAACTTATTGGTTATATAAACACCTTATTAGGACTCATTGGTGCCAACTAACCCTCATTGTCCCTAAACCCACTTTATTGTGCCATCATTGGTCCTAAACACAACGTATTGGTTATATACACACATTAGTGGGACTCATTGGTCCCAACTAAACACACCTTATTGGGCCATAATTGGTCGTAAACACAACTTATTGGTTATATACACACCTTATTGGGACTCATTGGTCCCAACTAACCCTCATTGCCCTTAAACACACATTATTGGGCCATCATTGGTCCTAAACACAACTTATTGGTTATATAAGACACACCTTACTAGGACTTATTGGTCCCAACTCGACTTCATTGCCCTACTAAACACACCTTATTGGGCCATCATTGGTCCTAAACACAACTTATTGGTTATATACACACCTTAGTGGGACTCATTAGTCCCAACTGAAACACACATTATTGGGCCATCATTGGTCCTAAACACAACTTATTGGTTATATAACACACCTTACTAGGACTTATTGGTTCCAACCGACCCTCATTGCCCTACTAAACACACCTTATTGGGCCATCATTGGTCCTAAACATAATTTATTGGTTATATACACACCTTAGTGGGACTCATTAGTCCCAACTAAACACACCATATTGGGCCATAATTGGTCGTAAACACAACTTATTGGTTATATAAACACCTTATTAGGACTCATTGGTGCCAACTAACCCTCATTGTCCCTAAACCCACTTTATTGTGCCATCATTGGTCCTAAACACAACGTATTGGTTATATGCACACATTAGTGGGACTCATTGGTCCCAACTAAACACACCTTATTGGGCCATAATTGGTCGTAAACACAACTTATTGGTTATATACACACTTTATTGGGACTCATTGGTCCCAACTGACCCTCATTGCCCTTAAACACACATTATTGGGCCATCATTGGTCCTAAACACAACTTATTGGTTATATAAGACACACCTTACTAGGACTTATTGGTCCCAACCGACCCTCATTGCCCTACTAAACACACCTTATTGGGCCATCATTGGTCCTAAACACAACTTATTGGTTATATACACACCTTAGTGGGACTCATTAGTCCCAACTAAACACACATTATTGGGCCATCATTGGTCCTAAACACAACTTATTGGTTATATACACACCTTACTAGGACTTATTGGTTCTAACCGACCCTCATTGCCCTACTAAACACACCTTATTGGGCCATCATTGGTCCTAAACATAACTTATTGGTTATATACACACCTTAGTGGGACTCATTAGTCCCAACTAAACACACCATATTGGGCCATAATTGGTCGTAAACACAACTTATTGGTTATATAAACACCTTATTAGGACTCATTGGTGCCAACTAACCCTCATTGTCCCTAAACCCACTTTATTGTGCCATCATTGGTCCTAAACATAACGTATTGGTTATATAAGACACACATTACTAGGACTTATTGGTCCAACTGACCCTCATTGCCCTACTAAACACACCTTATTGGGCCATCATTGGTCGTAAACACAACTTATTGGTTATATACACACCTTATTGGGACTCATTAGTCCCAACTAAACACACATTATTGGGCCATCATTGGTCCTAAACACAACTTATTGGTTATATACACACCTTACTAGGACTTATTGGTCTAACTGACCCTCATTGCCCTACTAAACACACCTTATTGTGCCATCATTGGTCCTAAACATAATTTATTGGTTATATACACACCTTAGTGGACTCTATTAGTCCCAACTAAACACACCATATTGGGCCATAATTGGTCGTAAACACAACTTATTGGTTATATAAACACCTTATTAGGACTCATTGGTGCCAACTAACCCTCATTGTCCCTAAACCCACTTTATTGTGCCATCATTGGTCCTAAACACAACGTATTGGTTATATGCACACATTAGTGGGACTCATTGGTCCCAACTAAACACACCTTATTGGGCCATAATTGGTCGTAAACACAACTTATTGGTTATATACACACTTTATTGGGACTCATTGGTCCCAACTGACCCTCATTGCCCTTAAACACACATTATTGGGCCATCATTGGTCCTAAACACAACTTATTGGTTATATAAGACACACCTTACTAGGACTTATTGGTCCCAACCGACCCTCATTGCCCTACTAAACACACCTTATTGGGCCATCATTGGTCCTAAACACAACTTATTGGTTATATACACACCTTAGTGGGACTCATTAGTCCCAACTAAACACACATTATTGGGCCATCATTGGTCCTAAACACAACTTATTGGTTATATACACACCTTACTAGGACTTATTGGTTCTAACTGACCCTCATTGCCCTACTAAACACACCTTATTGGGCCATCATTGGTCCTAAACATAATTTATTGGTTATATACACACCTTAGTGGGACTCATTAGTCCCAACTAAACACACCATATTGGGCCATAATTGGTCGTAAACACAACTTATTGGTTATATAAACACCTTATTAGGACTCATTGGTGCCAACTAACCCTCATTGTCCCTAAACCCACTTTATTGTGCCATCATTGGTCCTAAACACAACGTATTGGTTATATGCACACATTAGTGGGACTCATTGGTCCCAACTAAACACACCTTATTGGGCCATAATTGGTCGTAAACACAACTTATTGGTTATATACACACTTTATTGGGACTCATTGGTCCCAACTGACCCTCATTGCCCTTAAACACACATTATTGGGCCATCATTGGTCCTAAACACAACTTATTGGTTATATAAGACACACCTTACTAGGACTTATTGGTCCCAACCGACCCTCATTGCCCTACTAAACACACCTTATTGGGCCATCATTGGTCCTAAACACAACTTATTGGTTATATACACACCTTAGTGGGACTCATTAGTCCCAACTAAACACACATTATTGGGCCATCATTGGTCCTAAACACAACTTATTGGTTATATACACACCTTACTAGGACTTATTGGTTCTAACCGACCCTCATTGCCCTACTAAACACACCTTATTGGGCCATCATTGGTCCTAAACATAATTTATTGGTTATATACACACCTTAGTGGGACTCATTAGTCCCAACTAAACACACCATATTGGGCCATAATTGGTCGTAAACACAACTTATTGGTTATATAAACACCTTATTAGGACTCATTGGTGCCAACTAACCCTCATTGTCCCTAAACCCACTTTATTGTGCCATCATTGGTCCTAAACACAACGTATTGGTTATATGCACACATTAGTGGGACTCATTGGTCCCAACTAAACACACCTTATTGGGCCATAATTGGTCGTAAACACAACTTATTGGTTATATACACACTTTATTGGGACTCATTGGTCCCAACTGACCCTCATTGCCCTTAAACACACATTATTGGGCCATCATTGGTCCTAAACACAACTTATTGGTTATATAAGACACACCTTACTAGGACTTATTGGTCCCAACCTGACCCTCATTGCCCTACTAAACACACCTTATTGGGCCATCATTGGTCCTAAACACAACTTATTGGTTATATACACACCTTAGTGGGACTCATTAGTCCCAACTAAACACACATTATTGGGCCATCATTGGTCCTAAACACAACTTATTGGTTATATACACACCTTACTAGGACTTATTGGTTCTAACCGACCCTCATTGCCCTACTAAACACACCTTATTGGGCCATCATTGGTCCTAAACATAATTTATTGGTTATATACACACCTTAGTGGGACTCATTAGTCCCAACTAAACACACCATATTGGGCCATAATTGGTCGTAAACACAACTTATTGGTTATATAAACACCTTATTAGGACTCATTGGTGCCAACTAACCCTCATTGTCCCTAAACCCACTTTATTGTGCCATCATTGGTCCTAAACACAACGTATTGGTTATATGCACACATTAGTGGGACTCATTGGTCCCAACTAAACACACCTTATTGGGCCATAATTGGTCGTAAACACAACTTATTGGTTATATACACACTTTATTGGGACTCATTGGTCCCAACTGACCCTCATTGCCCTTAAACACACATTATTGGGCCATCATTGGTCCTAAACACAACTTATTGGTTATATATAGACACACCTTACTAGGACTTATTGGTTCTCAACTCGACTCCTCATCTGCCCTACTAAACACACCTTATTGGGCCATCATTGGTCCTAAACATAACTTATTGGTTATATACACACCTTAGTGGGACTCATTAGTCCCAACTAAACACACCATATTGGGCCATAATTGGTCGTAAACACAACTTATTGGTTATATAAACACCTTATTAGGACTCATTGGTGCCAACTAACCCTCATTGTCCCTAAACCCACTTTATTGTGCCATCATTGGTCCTAAACACAACGTATTGGTTATATGCACACATTAGTGGGACTCATTGGTCCCAACTAAACACACCTTATTGGGCCATAATTGGTCGTAAACACAACTTATTGGTTATATACACACTTTATTGGGACTCATTGGTCCCAACTGACCCTCATTGCCCTTAAACACACATTATTGGGCCATCATTGGTCCTAAACACAACTTATTGGTTATATAAGACACACCTTACTAGGACTTATTGGTCCCAACTGACCCTCATTGCCCTACTAAACACACCTTATTGGGCCATCATTGGTCCTAAACACAACTTATTGGTTATATACACACCTTAGTGGGACTCATTAGTCCCAACTAAACACACATTATTGGGCCATCATTGGTCCTAAACACAACTTATTGGTTATATACACACCTTACTAGGACTTATTGGTTCTAACTCGACTCTCATTGCCCTACTAAACACACCTTATTGGGCCATCATTGGTCCTAAACATAATTTATTGGTTATATACACACCTTAGTGGGACTCATTAGTCCCAACTAAACACACCATATTGGGCCATAATTGGTCGTAAACACAACTTATTGGTTATATAAACACCTTATTAGGACTCATTGGTGCCAACTAACCCTCATTGTCCCTAAACCCACTTTATTGTGCCATCATTGGTCCTAAACACAACGTATTGGTTATATGCACACATTAGTGGGACTCATTGGTCCCAACTAAACACACCTTATTGGGCCATAATTGGTCGTAAACACAACTTATTGGTTATATACACACTTTATTGGGACTCATTGGTCCCAACTGACCCTCATTGCCCTTAAACACACATTATTGGGCCATCATTGGTCCTAAACACAACTTATTGGTTATATAAGACACACCTTACTAGGACTTATTGGTCCCAACTCGACCCTCATTGCCCTACTAAACACACCTTATTGGGCCATCATTGGTCCTAAACACAACTTATTGGTTATATACACACCTTAGTGGGACTCATTAGTCCCAACTAAACACACATTATTGGGCCATCATTGGTCCTAAACACAACTTATTGGTTATATACACACCTTACTAGGACTTATTGGTTCTAACCGACCCTCATTGCCCTACTAAACACACCTTATTGGGCCATCATTGGTCCTAAACATAATTTATTGGTTATATACACACCTTAGTGGGACTCATTAGTCCCAACTAAACACACCATATTGGGCCATAATTGGTCGTAAACACAACTTATTGGTTATATAAACACCTTATTAGGACTCATTGGTGCCAACTAACCCTCATTGTCCCTAAACCCACTTTATTGTGCCATCATTGGTCCTAAACACAACGTATTGGTTATATGCACACATTAGTGGGACTCATTGGTCCCAACTAAACACACCTTATTGGGCCATAATTGGTCGTAAACACAACTTATTGGTTATATACACACTTTATTGGGACTCATTGGTCCCAACTGACCCTCATTGCCCTTAAACACACATTATTGGGCCATCATTGGTCCTAAACACAACTTATTGGTTATATAAGACACACCTTACTAGGACTTATTGGTCCCAACCGACCCTCATTGCCCTACTAAACACACCTTATTGGGCCATCATTGGTCCTAAACACAACTTATTGGTTATATACACACCTTAGTGGGACTCATTAGTCCCAACTAAACACACATTATTGGGCCATCATTGGTCCTAAACACAACTTATTGGTTATATACACACCTTACTAGGACTTATTGGTTCTAACTAACCCTCATTGCCCTACTAAACACACCTTATTGGGCCATCATTGGTCCTAAACATAATTTATTGGTTATATACACACCTTAGTGGGACTCATTAGTCCCAACTAAACACACCATATTGGGCCATAATTGGTCGTAAACACAACTTATTGGTTATATAAACACCTTATTAGGACTCATTGGTGCCAACTAACCCTCATTGTCCCTAAACCCACTTTATTGTGCCATCATTGGTCCTAAACACAACGTATTGGTTATATGCACACATTAGTGGGACTCATTGGTCCCAACTAAACACACCTTATTGGGCCATAATTGGTCGTAAACACAACTTATTGGTTATATACACACTTTATTGGGACTCATTGGTCCCAACTGACCCTCATTGCCCTTAAACACACATTATTGGGCCATCATTGGTCCTAAACACAACTTATTGGTTATATAAGACACACCTTACTAGGACTTATTGGTCCCAACCGACCCTCATTGCCCTACTAAACACACCTTATTGGGCCATCATTGGTCCTAAACACAACTTATTGGTTATATACACACCTTAGTGGGACTCATTAGTCCCAACTAAACACACATTATTGGGCCATCATTGGTCCTAAACACAACTTATTGGTTATATACACACCTTACTAGGACTTATTGGTTCTCAACCGACCCTCATTGCCCTACTAAACACACCTTATTGGGCCATCATTGGTCCTAAACATAATTTATTGGTTATATACACACCTTAGTGGGACTCATTAGTCCCAACTAAACACACCATATTGGGCCATAATTGGTCGTAAACACAACTTATTGGTTATATAAACACCTTATTAGGACTCATTGGTGCCAACTAACCCTCATTGTCCCTAAACCCACTTTATTGTGCCATCATTGGTCCTAAACACAACGTATTGGTTATATGCACACATTAGTGGGACTCATTGGTCCCAACTAAACACACCTTATTGGGCCATAATTGGTCGTAAACACAACTTATTGGTTATATACACACTTTATTGGGACTCATTGGTCCCAACTGACCCTCATTGCCCTTAAACACACATTATTGGGCCATCATTGGTCCTAAACACAACTTATTGGTTATATAAGACACACCTTACTAGGACTTATTGGTCCCAACTGACCTCATTGCCCTACTAACACCTTATTGGGCCATCATTGGTCCTAAACACAACTTATTGGTTATATACACACCTTAGTGGGACTCATTAGTCCCAACTAAACACACATTATTGGGCCATCATTGGTCCTAAACACAACTTATTGGTTATATACACACCTTACTAGGACTTATTGGTTCTAACCGACCCTCATTGCCCTACTAAACACACCTTATTGGGCCATCATTGGTCCTAAACATAACTTATTGGTTATATACACACCTTAGTGGGACTCATTAGTCCCAACTAAACACACCATTATTGGGCCATCATTGGTCCTAAACACAACTTATTGGTTATATAACACACCTTACTAGGACTTATTGGTTCCAACTGACCCTCATTGCCCTACTAAACACACCTTATTGGGCCATCATTGGTCCTAAACATAACTTATTGGTTATATACACACCTTAGTGGGACTCATTAGTCCCAACTAAACACACCATTATTGGGCCATAATTGGTCGTAAACACAACTTATTGGTTATATAAACACCTTATTAGGACTCATTGGTGCCAACTAACCCTCATTGCCCTACTAAACACACCTTATTGGGCCATCATTGGTCCTAAACACAACTTATTGGTTATATACACACCTTAGTGGGACTCATTAGTCCCAACTAAACACACCTTATTGGGCCATAATTGGTCCTAAACACAACTTATTGGTTATATACACACCTTATTAGGACTTATTGGTCCCAACTGACCCTCATTGCCCTACTAAACACACCTTATTGGGCCATCATTGGTCCTAAACACAACTTATTGGTTATATACACACCTTAGTGGGACTCATTAGTCCCAACTAAACACACCATATTGGGCCATAATTGGTCGTAAACACAACTTATTGGTTATATAACACACTCTTATTGGGACTCATTGGTCCACAACTATGGAACCACTCATTGTGCCCTTGGCCAAACACACACTTTATTGGGCCATCATTGGTCCTAAACACAACTTATTGGTTATATAAGACACACCTTACTAGGACTTATTGGTCCCAACTGACCCTCATTGCCCTACTAAACACACCTTATTGGGCCATCATTGGTCCTAAACACAACTTATTGGTTATATACACACCTTAGTGGGACTCATTAGTCCCAACTAAACACACATTATTGGGCCATCATTGGTCCTAAACACAACTTATTGGTTATATACACACCTTACTAGGACTTATTGGTTCTAACCGACCCTCATTGCCCTACTAAACACACCTTATTGGGCCATCATTGGTCCTAAACATAATTTATTGGTTATATACACACCTTAGTGGGACTCATTAGTCCCAACTAAACACACCATATTGGGCCATAATTGGTCGTAAACACAACTTATTGGTTATATAAACACCTTATTAGGACTCATTGGTGCCAACTAACCCTCATTGTCCCTAAACCCACTTTATTGTGCCATCATTGGTCCTAAACACAACGTATTGGTTATATGCACACATTAGTGGGACTCATTGGTCCCAACTAAACACACCTTATTGGGCCATAATTGGTCGTAAACACAACTTATTGGTTATATACACACTTTATTGGGACTCATTGGTCCCAACTGACCCTCATTGCCCTTAAACACACATTATTGGGCCATCATTGGTCCTAAACACAACTTATTGGTTATATAAGACACACCTTACTAGGACTTATTGGTCCCAACCGACCCTCATTGCCCTACTAAACACACCTTATTGGGCCATCATTGGTCCTAAACACAACTTATTGGTTATATACACACCTTAGTGGGACTCATTAGTCCCAACTAAACACACATTATTGGGCCATCATTGGTCCTAAACACAACTTATTGGTTATATACACACCTTACTAGGACTTATTGGTTCTAACCGACCCTCATTGCCCTACTAAACACACCTTATTGGGCCATCATTGGTCCTAAACATAATTTATTGGTTATATACACACCTTAGTGGGACTCATTAGTCCCAACTAAACACACCATATTGGGCCATAATTGGTCGTAAACACAACTTATTGGTTATATAAACACCTTATTAGGACTCATTGGTGCCAACTAACCCTCATTGTCCCTAAACCCACTTTATTGTGCCATCATTGGTCCTAAACACAACGTATTGGTTATATGCACACATTAGTGGGACTCATTGGTCCCAACTAAACACACCTTATTGGGCCATAATTGGTCGTAAACACAACTTATTGGTTATATACACACTTTATTGGGACTCATTGGTCCCAACTGACCCTCATTGCCCTTAAACACACATTATTGGGCCATCATTGGTCCTAAACACAACTTATTGGTTATATACACACCTTAGTAGGACTCATTAGTCCCAACCTACTCAACACACCTATATTGGGCCATAATTGGTCGTAAACACAACTTATTGGTTATATAAACACCTTATTAGGACTCATTGGTGCCAACTAACCCTCATTGTCCCTAAACACACTTTATTGGGCCATCATTGGTCCTAAACACAACTTATTGGTTATATACACACCTTAGTGGGACTCATTGGTCCCAACTAAACACACCTTATTGGGCCATAATTGGTCGTAAACACAACTTATTGGTTATATACACACCTTATTGGGACTCATTGGTCCCAACTGACCCTCATTGCCCTTAAACACACATTATTGGGCCATCATTGGTCCTAAACACAACTTATTGGTTATATAAGACACACCTTACTAGGACTTATTGGTCCCAACTGACCCTCATTGCCCTACTAAACACACCTTATTGGGCCATCATTGGTCCTAAACACAACTTATTGGTTATATACACACCTTAGTGGGACTCATTAGTCCCAACTAAACACACCATTATTGGGCCATCATTGGTCCTAAACACAACTTATTGGTTATATACACACCTTACTAGGACTTATTGGTTCTAACCGACCCTCATTGCCCTACTAAACACACCTTATTGGGCCATCATTGGTCCTAAACATAACTTATTGGTTATATACACACCTTAGTGGGACTCATTAGTCCCAACTAAACACACCATTATTGGGCCATAATTGGTCGTAAACACAACTTATTGGTTATATAACACACCTTATTAGGACTCATTGGTGCCAACTAACCCTCATTGCCCTACTAAACACACTTTATTGGGCCATCATTGGTCCTAAACACAACTTATTGGTTATATACACACCTTAGTGGGACTCATTAGTCCCAACTAAACACACATTATTGGGCCATCATTGGTCCTAAACACAACTTATTGGTTATATACACACCTTACTAGGACTCATTGGTTCTAACTGACCCTCATTGCCCTACTAAACACACCTTATTGGGCCATCATTGGTCCTAAACATAATTTATTGGTTATATACACACCTTAGTGGGACTCATTAGTCCCAACTAAACACACCATATTGGGCCATAATTGGTCGTAAACACAACTTATTGGTTATATAAACACCTTATTAGGACTCATTGGTGCCAACTAACCCTCATTGTCCCTAAACCCACTTTATTGTGCCATCATTGGTCCTAAACACAACGTATTGGTTATATGCACACATTAGTGGGACTCATTGGTCCCAACTAAACACACCTTATTGGGCCATAATTGGTCGTAAACACAACTTATTGGTTATATACACACTTTATTGGGACTCATTGGTCCCAACTGACCCTCATTGCCCTTAAACACACATTATTGGGCCATCATTGGTCCTAAACACAACTTATTGGTTATATAAGACACACCTTACTAGGACTTATTGGTCCCAACCGACCCTCATTGCCCTACTAAACACACCTTATTGGGCCATCATTGGTCCTAAACACAACTTATTGGTTATATACACACCTTAGTGGGACTCATTAGTCCCAACTAAACACACATTATTGGGCCATCATTGGTCCTAAACACAACTTATTGGTTATATACACACCTTACTAGGACTTATTGGTTCTAACTCGACCCTCATTGCCCTACTAAACACACCTTATTGGGCCATCATTGGTCCTAAACATAATTTATTGGTTATATACACACCTTAGTGGGACTCATTAGTCCCAACTAAACACACCATATTGGGCCATAATTGGTCGTAAACACAACTTATTGGTTATATAAACACCTTATTAGGACTCATTGGTGCCAACTAACCCTCATTGTCCCTAAACCCACTTTATTGTGCCATCATTGGTCCTAAACACAACGTATTGGTTATATGCACACATTAGTGGGACTCATTGGTCCCAACTAAACACACCTTATTGGGCCATAATTGGTCGTAAACACAACTTATTGGTTATATACACACTTTATTGGGACTCATTGGTCCCACGACCCTATTGCCCTTAAACACACATTATTGGGCCATCATTGGTCCTAAACACAACTTATTGGTTATATAACACACCTTACTAGGACTTATTGGTTCTAACCGACCCTCATTGCCCTACTAAACACACCTTATTGGGCCATCATTGGTCCTAAACATAACTTATTGGTTATATACACACCTTAGTGGGACTCATTAGTCCCAACTAAACACACCATATTGGGCCATAATTGGTCGTAAACACAACTTATTGGTTATATAAACACCTTATTAGGACTCATTGGTGCCAACTAACCCTCATTGTCCCTAAACCCACTTTATTGTGCCATCATTGGTCCTAAACACAACGTATTGGTTATATGCACACATTAGTGGGACTCATTGGTCCCAACTAAACACACCTTATTGGGCCATAATTGGTCGTAAACACAACTTATTGGTTATATACACACTTTATTGGGACTCATTGGTCCCAACTGACCCTCATTGCCCTTAAACACACATTATTGGGCCATCATTGGTCCTAAACACAACTTATTGGTTATATAAGACACACCTTACTAGGACTTATTGGTCCCAACCGACCCTCATTGCCCTACTAAACACACCTTATTGGGCCATCATTGGTCCTAAACACAACTTATTGGTTATATACACACCTTAGTGGGACTCATTAGTCCCAACTAAAACACACATTATTGGGCCATCATTGGTCCTAAACACAACTTATTGGTTATATACACACCTTACTAGGACTTATTGGTTCTAACCGACCCTCATTGCCCTACTAAACACACCTTATTGGGCCATCATTGGTCCTAAACATAATTTATTGGTTATATACACACCTTAGTGGGACTCATTAGTCCCAACTAAACACACCATATTGGGCCATAATTGGTCGTAAACACAACTTATTGGTTATATAAACACCTTATTAGGACTCATTGGTGCCAACTAACCCTCATTGTCCCTAAACCCACTTTATTGTGCCATCATTGGTCCTAAACACAACGTATTGGTTATATGCACACATTAGTGGGACTCATTGGTCCCAACTAAACACACCTTATTGGGCCATAATTGGTCGTAAACACAACTTATTGGTTATATACACACCTTATTAGGACTCATTGGTCCCAACTGACCCTCATTGCCCTTAAACACACATTATTGGGCCATCATTGGTCCTAAACACAACTTATTGGTTATATAAGCACACCTTAGTGGGACTCATTGGTCCCAACTAAGACACACCTTATTGGGCCATCATTGGTCGTAAACACAACTTATTGGTTATATACACACCTTATTGGGACTCATTGGTGCCAACTAACCCTCATTGCCCTAAACACACATTATTGGGCCATCATTGGTCCTAAACACAACTTATTGGTTATATACACACCTTACTAGGACTTATTGGTTCTAACTCTACCTCATTGCCCTACTAAACACACCTTATTGGGCCATCATTGGTCCTAAACACAACTTATTGGTTATATACACACCTTATTGGGACTCATTGGTCCCAACTGACCCTCATTGCCCTTAAACACACATTATTGGGCCATCATTGGTCCTAAACACAACTTATTGGTTATATAACACACCTTACTAGGACTTATTGGTCCCAACTGACCCTCATTGCCCTACTAAACACACCTTATTGGGCCATCATTGGTCCTAAACACAACTTATTGGTTATATAGACACACCTTACTAGGACTCATTGGTCCCAACTGACCTCATTGCCCTACTAAACACACCTTATTGGGCCATCATTGGTCCTAAACACAACTTATTGGTTATATACACACCTTAGTGGGACTCATTAGTCCCAACTAAACACACATTATTGGGCCATCATTGGTCCTAAACACAACTTATTGGTTATATACACACCTTACTAGGACTTATTGGTTCTAACCGACCCTCATTGCCCTACTAAACACACCTTATTGGGCCATCATTGGTCCTAAACATAATTTATTGGTTATATACACACCTTAGTGGGACTCATTAGTCCCAACTAAACACACCATTATTGGGCCATAATTGGTCGTAAACACAACTTATTGGTTATATAAACACCTTATTAGGACTCATTGGTGCCAACTAACCCTCATTGCCCTACTAAACACACTTTATTGTGCCATCATTGGTCCTAAACACAACTTATTGGTTATATACACACCTTAGTGGGACTCATTAGTCCCAACTAAACACACCTTATTGGGCCATAATTGGTCGTAAACACAACTTATTGGTTATATACACACCTTATTAGGACTCATTGGTTCCAACTGACCCTCATTGCCCCTAAACACACCTTATTGGGCCATCATTGGTCCTAAACACAACTTATTGGTTATATACACACCTTAGTGGGACTCATTAGTCCCAACTAAACACACCATATTGGGCCATAATTGGTCGTAAACACAACTTATTGGTTATATAAACACCTTATTAGGACTCATTGGTGCCAACTAACCCTCATTGTCCCTAAACCCACTTTATTGGGCCATCATTGGTCCTAAACACAACTTATTGGTTATATGCACACATTAGTGGGACTCATTGGTCCCAACTAAACACACCTTATTGGGCCATAATTGGTCGTAAACACAACTTATTGGTTATATACACACTTTATTGGGACTCATTGGTCCCAACTGACCCTCATTGCCCTTAAACACACATTATTGGGCCATCATTGGTCCTAAACACAACTTATTGGTTATATAAGACACACCTTACTAGGACTTATTGGTCCCAACCTCATTGCCACTAAACACACTTATTGGGCCATCATTGGTCCTAAACACAACTTATTGGTTATATACACACCTTACTAGGACTTATTGGTCCCAACCGACCCTCATTGCCCAAACACACCTTATTGGGCCATCATTGGTCCTAAACACAACTTATTGGTTATATACACACCTTAGTGGGACTCATTAGTCCCAACTAAACACACATTATTGGGCCATCATTGGTCCTAAACACAACTTATTGGTTATATACACACCTTACTAGGACTTATTGGTTCTAACCGACCCTCATTGCCCTACTAAACACACCTTATTGGGCCATCATTGGTCCTAAACATAACTTATTGGTTATATACACACCTTAGTGGGACTCATTAGTCCCAACTAAACACACCATATTGGGCCATAATTGGTCGTAAACACAACTTATTGGTTATATAAACACCTTATTAGGACTCATTGGTGCCAACTAACCCTCATTGTCCCTAAACCCACTTTATTGGGCCATCATTGGTCCTAAACACAACGTATTGGTTATATACACACATTAGTGGGACTCATTGGTCCCAACTAAACACACCTTATTGGGCCATAATTGGTCGTAAACACAACTTATTGGTTATATACACACCTTATTAGGACTCATTGGTCCCAACTGACCCTCATTGCCCTTAAACACACATTATTGGGCCATCATTGGTCCTAAACACAACTTATTGGTTATATACACACCTTAGTGGGACTCATTAGTCCCAACTAAACACACCATATTGGGCCATAATTGGTCGTAAACACAACTTATTGGTTATATAAACACCTTATTAGGACTCATTGGTGCCAACTAACCCTCATTGTCCCTAAACCCACTTTATTGTGCCATCATTGGTCCTAAACACAACGTATTGGTTATATGCACACATTAGTGGGACTCATTGGTCCCAACTAAACACACCTTATTGGGCCATAATTGGTCGTAAACACAACTTATTGGTTATATACACACTTTATTGGGACTCATTGGTCCCAACTGACCCTCATTGCCCTTAAACACACATTATTGGGCCATCATTGGTCCTAAACACAACTTATTGGTTATATAAGACACACCTTACTAGGACTTATTGGTCTCCAACCTGATCCCTCATTAGTCCCAACTAAACACACATTATTGGGCCATCATTGGTCCTAAACACAACTTATTGGTTATATACACACCTTACTAGGACTTATTGGTTCTAACTCGACCCTCATTGCCCTACTAAACACACCTTATTGGGCCATCATTGGTCCTAAACATAATTTATTGGTTATATACACACCTTAGTGGGACTCATTAGTCCCAACTAAACACACCATATTGGGCCATAATTGGTCGTAAACACAACTTATTGGTTATATAAACACCTTATTAGGACTCATTGGTGCCAACTAACCCTCATTGTCCCTAAACCCACTTTATTGTGCCATCATTGGTCCTAAACACAACGTATTGGTTATATGCACACATTAGTGGGACTCATTGGTCCCAACTAAACACACCTTATTGGGCCATAATTGGTCGTAAACACAACTTATTGGTTATATACACACTTTATTGGGACTCATTGGTCCCAACTGACCCTCATTGCCCTTAAACACACATTATTGGGCCATCATTGGTCCTAAACACAACTTATTGGTTATATAAGACACACCTTACTAGGACTTATTGGTCCCAACCGACCCTCATTGCCCTACTAAACACACCTTATTGGGCCATCATTGGTCCTAAACACAACTTATTGGTTATATACACACCTTAGTGGGACTCATTAGTCCCAACTAAACACACATTATTGGGCCATCATTGGTCCTAAACACAACTTATTGGTTATATACACACCTTACTAGGACTTATTGGTTCTAACCGACCCTCATTGCCCTACTAAACACACCTTATTGGGCCATCATTGGTCCTAAACATAATTTATTGGTTATATACACACCTTAGTGGGACTCATTAGTCCCAACTAAACACACCATATTGGGCCATAATTGGTCGTAAACACAACTTATTGGTTATATAAACACCTTATTAGGACTCATTGGTGCCAACTAACCCTCATTGTCCCTAAACCCACTTTATTGTGCCATCATTGGTCCTAAACACAACGTATTGGTTATATACACACCTTAGTGGGACTCATTGGTCCCAACTAAACACACCTTATTGGGCCATAATTGGTCGTAAACACAACTTATTGGTTATATACACACCTTATTAGGACTTATTGGTTCCAACTGACCCTCATTGCCCTACTAAACACACCTTATTGGGCCATCATTGGTCCTAAACACAACTTATTGGTTATATACACACCTTAGTGGGACTCATTAGTCCCAACTAAACACACCATATTGGGCCATAATTGGTCGTAAACACAACTTATTGGTTATATAAACACCTTATTAGGACTCATTGGTGCCAACTAACCCTCATTGTCCCTAAACCCACTTTATTGTGCCATCATTGGTCCTAAACACAACGTATTGGTTATATGCACACATTAGTGGGACTCATTGGTCCCAACTAAACACACCTTATTGGGCCATAATTGGTCGTAAACACAACTTATTGGTTATATACACACTTTATTGGGACTCATTGGTCCCAACTGACCCTCATTGCCCTTAAACACACATTATTGGGCCATCATTGGTCCTAAACACAACTTATTGGTTATATAAGACACACCTTACTAGGACTTATTGGTCCCAACCGACCCTCATTGCCCTACTAAACACACCTTATGGGCCATCATTGGCCTAGCACAACTTATTGGTTATATACACCTTATGGTCCCAACTAACACACAACCTTATTGGTCTATAGTAATACACACCTTACTAGGACTTATTGGTTCTAACCGACCCTCATTGCCCTACTAAACACACCTTATTGGGCCATCATTGGTCCTAAACATAATTTATTGGTTATATACACACCTTAGTGGGACTCATTAGTCCCAACTAAACACACCATATTGGGCCATAATTGGTCGTAAACACAACTTATTGGTTATATAAACACCTTATTAGGACTCATTGGTGCCAACTAACCCTCATTGTCCCTAAACCCACTTTATTGTGCCATCATTGGTCCTAAACACAACGTATTGGTTATATGCACACATTAGTGGGACTCATTGGTCCCAACTAAACACACCTTATTGGGCCATAATTGGTCGTAAACACAACTTATTGGTTATATACACACTTTATTGGGACTCATTGGTCCCAACTGACCCTCATTGCCCTTAAACACACATTATTGGGCCATCATTGGTCCTAAACACAACTTATTGGTTATATAAGACACACCTTACTAGGACTTATTGGTCCCAACCGACCCTCATTGCCCTACTAAACACACCTTATTGGGCCATCATTGGTCCTAAACACAACTTATTGGTTATATACACACCTTAGTGGGACTCATTAGTCCCAACTAAACACACATTATTGGGCCATCATTGGTCCTAAACACAACTTATTGGTTATATACACACCTTACTAGGACTTATTGGTTCTAACCGACCCTCATTGCCCTACTAAACACACCTTATTGGGCCATCATTGGTCCTAAACATAATTTATTGGTTATATACACACCTTAGTGGGACTCATTAGTCCCAACTAAACACACCATATTGGGCCATAATTGGTCGTAAACACAACTTATTGGTTATATAAACACCTTATTAGGACTCATTGGTGCCAACTAACCCTCATTGTCCCTAAACCCACTTTATTGTGCCATCATTGGTCCTAAACACAACGTATTGGTTATATGCACACATTAGTGGGACTCATTGGTCCCAACTAAACACACCTTATTGGGCCATAATTGGTCGTAAACACAACTTATTGGTTATATACACACTTTATTGGGACTCATTGGTCCCAACTGACCCTCATTGCCCTTAAACACACATTATTGGGCCATCATTGGTCCTAAACACAACTTATTGGTTATATGCACACATTAGTGGGACTCATTGGTCCCAACTAAACACACCTTATTGGGCCATAATTGGTCGTAAACACAACTTATTGGTTATATACACACTTTATTGGGACTCATTGGTCCCAACTGACCCTCATTGCCCTACTAAACACACCTTATTGGGCCATCATTGGTCCTAAACACAACTTATTGGTTATATACACACACCTTAGTGGGACTCATTAGCTCCCAACTAAACACACATTATTGGGCCATCATTGGTCCTAAACACAACTTATTGGTTATATACACACCTTACTAGGACTTATTGGTTCTAACCGACCCTCATTGCCCTACTAAACACACCTTATTGGGCCATCATTGGTCCTAAACATAATTTATTGGTTATATACACACCTTAGTGGGACTCATTAGTCCCAACTAAACACACCATATTGGGCCATAATTGGTCGTAAACACAACTTATTGGTTATATAAACACCTTATTAGGACTCATTGGTGCCAACTAACCCTCATTGTCCCTAAACCCACTTTATTGTGCCATCATTGGTCCTAAACACAACGTATTGGTTATATGCACACATTAGTGGGACTCATTGGTCCCAACTAAACACACCTTATTGGGCCATAATTGGTCGTAAACACAACTTATTGGTTATATACACACTTTATTGGGACTCATTGGTCCCAACTGACCCTCATTGCCCTTAAACACACATTATTGGGCCATCATTGGTCCTAAACACAACTTATTGGTTATATAAGACACACCTTACTAGGACTTATTGGTCCCAACCGACCCTCATTGCCCTACTAAACACTCCTTATAGGGCCATCATTGGTCCTAAACACAACTTATTGGTTATATACAAACCTTAGTGGGACTCATTAGTCCCAACTAAACACACATTATTGGGCCATCATTGGTCCTAAACACAACTTATTGGTTATATACACACCTTACTAGGACTTATTGGTTCTAACCGACCCTCATTGCCCTACTAAACACACCTTATTGGGCCATCATTGGTCCTAAACATAATTTATTGGTTATATACACACCTTAGTGGGACTCATTAGTCCCAACTAAACACACCATATTGGGCCATAATTGGTCGTAAACACAACTTATTGGTTATATAAACACCTTATTAGGACTCATTGGTGCCAACTAACCCTCATTGTCCCTAAACCCACTTTATTGTGCCATCATTGGTCCTAAACACAACGTATTGGTTATATGCACACATTAGTGGGACTCATTGGTCCCAACTAAACACACCTTATTGGGCCATAATTGGTCGTAAACACAACTTATTGGTTATATACACACCTTATTAGGACTCATTGGTCCCAACTGACCCTCATTGTCCCTAAACCCACTTTATTGTGCCATCATTGGTCCTAAACACAACGTATTGGTTATATACACACCTTAGTGGGACTCATTAGTCCCAACTAAACACACCATTATTGGGCCATAATTGGTCGTAAACACAACTTATTGGTTATATAAACACCTTATTAGGACTCATTGGTGCCAACTAACCCTCATTGCCCCTAAACACACTTTATTGGGCCATCATTGGTCCTAAACACAACTTATTGGTTATATACACACATTAGTGGGACTCATTGGTCCCAACTAAACACACCTTATTGGGCCATAATTGGTCCTAAACACAACTTATTGGTTATATACACACCTTATTGGGACTCATTGGTCCCAACTGACCCTCATTGCCCTTAAACACACATTATTGGGCCATCATTGGTCCTAAACACAACTTATTGGTTATATAAGACACACCTTACTAGGACTTATTGGTCACTCACCTTATTGCCCTACTAAACACACATTATTGGGCCATCATTGGTCCTAAACACAACTTATTGGTTATATACACACCTTACTAGGACTTATTGGTCCCAACCGACCCTCATTGCCCTACTAAACACACCTTATTGGGCCATCATTGGTCCTAAACATAACTTATTGGTTATATACACACCTTAGTGGGACTCATTAGTCCCAACTAAACACACCATTATTGGGCCATAATTGGTCGTAAACACAACTTATTGGTTATATACACACCTTATTAGGACTCATTGGTGCCAACTAACCCTCATTGTCCCTAAACCCACTTTATTGTGCCATCATTGGTCCTAAACACAACGTATTGGTTATATACACACATTAGTGGGACTCATTGGTCCCAACTAAACACACCTTATTGGGCCATAATTGGTCGTAAACACAACTTATTGGTTATATAAACACCTTATTAGGACTCATTGGTGCCAACTAACCCTCATTGTCCCTAAACCCACTTTATTGTGCCATCATTGGTCCTAAACACAACGTATTGGTTATATGCACACATTAGTGGGACTCATTGGTCCCAACTAAACACACCTTATTGGGCCATAATTGGTCGTAAACACAACTTATTGGTTATATACACACTTTATTGGGACTCATTGGTCCCAACTGACCCTCATTGCCCTTAAACACACATTATTGGGCCATCATTGGTCCTAAACACAACTTATTGGTTATATAAGACACACCTTACTAGGACTTATTGGTCCCAACCGACCCTCATTGCCCTACTAAACACACCTTATTGGGCCATCATTGGTCCTAAACACAACTTATTGGTTATATACACACCTTAGTGGGACTCATTAGTCCCAACTAAACACACATTATTGGGCCATCATTGGTCCTAAACACAACTTATTGGTTATATACACACCTTACTAGGACTTATTGGTTCTAACTGACCCTCATTGCCCTACTAAACACACCTTATTGGGCCATCATTGGTCCTAAACATAACTTATTGGTTATATACACACCTTAGTGGGACTCATTAGTCCCAACTAAACACACCATATTGGGCCATAATTGGTCGTAAACACAACTTATTGGTTATATAAACACCTTATTAGGACTCATTGGTGCCCAACCCTTGCCCAACCCTTATCCATCATGGTCCTAACACACTATTGGTATATACACACTACTACTTATTGGGCCATCATTGGTCCTAAACACAACTTATTGGTTATATACACACCTTAGTGGGACTCATTGGTCCCAACTAAACACACATTATTGGGCCATCATTGGTCCTAAACACAACTTATTGGTTATATACACACCTTACTAGGACTTATTGGTTCTAACCGACCCTCATTGCCCTACTAAACACACCTTATTGGGCCATCATTGGTCCTAAACATAACTTATTGGTTATATACACACCTTAGTGGGACTCATTAGTCCCAACTAAACACACCATATTGGGCCATAATTGGTCGTAAACACAACTTATTGGTTATATAAACACCTTATTAGGACTCATTGGTGCCAACTAACCCTCATTGTCCCTAAACCCACTTTATTGTGCCATCATTGGTCCTAAACACAACGTATTGGTTATATGCACACATTAGTGGGACTCATTGGTCCCAACTAAACACACCTTATTGGGCCATAATTGGTCGTAAACACAACTTATTGGTTATATACACACTTTATTGGGACTCATTGGTCCCAACTGACCCTCATTGCCCTTAAACACACATTATTGGGCCATCATTGGTCCTAAACACAACTTATTGGTTATATAAGACACACCTTACTAGGACTTATTGGTCCCAACTGACCTCATTGCCCTACTAAACACCCTTATTGGGCCATCATTGGTCCTAAACACAACTTATTGGTTATATACACACCTTAGTGGGACTCATTAGTCCCAACTAAACACACATTATTGGGCCATCATTGGTCCTAAACACAACTTATTGGTTATATACACACCTTACTAGGACTTATTGGTTCTAACCGACCCTCATTGCCCTACTAAACACACCTTATTGGGCCATCATTGGTCCTAAACATAATTTATTGGTTATATACACACCTTAGTGGGACTCATTAGTCCCAACTAAACACACCATATTGGGCCATAATTGGTCGTAAACACAACTTATTGGTTATATAAACACCTTATTAGGACTCATTGGTGCCAACTAACCCTCATTGTCCCTAAACCCACTTTATTGTGCCATCATTGGTCCTAAACACAACGTATTGGTTATATGCACACATTAGTGGGACTCATTGGTCCCAACTAAACACACCTTATTGGGCCATAATTGGTCGTAAACACAACTT